>JAVJIF010018150.1:0-73247 GCA_038442645.1 Agave tequilana | reverse complement strand
GTTGAAGCATGTAGTTTCATCAAAAGTAACATCCTTACTAATAACAAATTTGGTGAATTAAGATCAGGATATCACAACCTGTATCCCTTCACCCCAGTAGCATAACCAAGAAATATAGCTTTCTTTACCCTAGGTTCAAGCTTATCATCATTTACATGAAAATAAGAAGGACAACCAAAACTCGTATATAAGAGTACTTAGTAGGGGTACCAGACCATACCTCTTCAGGAGTCTTAAAATCAATAACTGTAGAGGGAGACTGATTTACCAAATAGCAAACTGTATTTACTGTCTCAGCCCAAAAGCATTTTGACAAAGCAGCATTAGAGGGCATACACTGAGCTCTCTCCAACAGTGTCCTATTCATCCTTTCTGCAACTCCATTCTATTGTGGTGTGTACCGAACTATACAATGTCGCATAATTCCTTCATTTTTGCAGAATTAATCAACTCCATAGAACAAAACTTCAATCCATTGTCGTCCTGAGGCGCTTCACCTTCTTTCCTATTTGCTTTTCAATCATAACCTTCCACTGCTTAAAGGTAACAAACATATCGCTCTTATGCTTGAGAGGGTACACCCAAACTTTTCTGGAATAGTCATCAATTAAAGTCAGAAGATAACTAGCTCCACCTTTCGATGGAACCTGAGAGGGACCCCAAACATCTGAATGAATGTAGTCTAAGGTGTCTTTAGTCCTGTGAACACCTATACCAAAAGAAACTCTGTGCTGCTTGCCAAAAACACAATGTTTATAAAAGTCAAGCTTTCCTATTTTCTGGCCATAAAGTAAACCTTACTTACTCAACACATGTAGTTCTCTCTCACTCATATGCCCTAACCACATATGCCACAAACGAGTGATATCTAAGTTTGGGTCTTCTGACATTGACACAGGGGCATCACCTATCACCATGCTACCTTGAAGGATATAAAAGGTATTCACCTTCTTTCCTTTCATTACAACAAGAGAACCTTTGCTAACTCTCAAAACTCCACCTTCAGCTGAAAACTTATAGCTGTTGGAGTCAGGGTGCCCAAAGAAATTAAATTTTCTTCAAATCCGGCACATGCCGAACATTACTCAACATTCTAACAATACCGTCATGCATCTTAATCTTGATTGACCCAATACTAATTGTCTTGCAGGGCATGTTATTTCCCATTAAGACATTACCACCATCATTTGCTGGTAGGTCACAAATCAGTCCCTGTGGGGACATATGTGATAAGAACAACCAGAATCAAGAACCCACTCATCTCGTGAACGGGCATCAAGACGGTAACTGAAAGAATCTCATATGATGTGGAGGCTTCTTCTACAATACTAATACCGAAGATTTCTCATCTTGAGATTTCCTCCTTACATCTTTTTCTATGAGCTTAAAATAATCTTTTTATAGTGTCCAAACTTATGACATATAGTGACACTCAATATTTTTTTTTAACCTAGATTTAGATCTAGATTTTTCTCGACCCTTCTCTGTACGACCACGGACGAACAAGCCTTCAACTTGATCCTCATTTCGTACAACTGACACTTTTGTTTTAACTCCTTAGAATGTAAAACTGATTTCATATCTTCTAAAGAGAGTGTATCTCTATCATAGAGCATGCTATAACAAAATTTTCAAAGGAAGGAGGTAATGAGCATAATAAGATGAAAGTTTGATCTTCTTCGTCTATTCTAACATTAATATTTTTTAAATCCATGAGAATTTTATTTAGCTCATCTAAGTGGTCTTTAATTGGCGTACCTTCCTTCATGCGAAGAGTGAAGAGGCGCTGCTTCAAGTAGAGCTGGTTGGTCAAAGACTTTGTTATATACAAGCTCTCTAATTTGAGCCACAAACTGGCGGTGGTATCTTCATCGTTAACCTCCCGCAAAACTTCATCGGCTAGACAAAGTTGTATGGCACTATGCGCCTTCATCTCGAGTTTTTCCTTTTCGTCCTCGGACATGGATTCCGACAACTTGTCCTTACTGGACAAGACTTTCAACAAGCCTTGTTGCACCAAGAGAGCCTGCATTTTGACTCTCCACAAACTGAAGCTATTTCTCCCGTCGAATTTCTCTACTTTGTATTTTGCCGAAGCCATCTCGAAACCCACAGAACAATAGCTCTGATATTAGTTTGTTGTAGCAGTGAGCTTCTAATGAAAGAGATGACAGTATAAAGAGAGACAGATAGTAATATAAACTAATAGAGAGGATAAAACACAGTATTTAATATGTTCGGTCAATGTGACCTACGTCCATGGGAGAAGACAGCAAGAGGAATCCTCTAATCAAAAGAGAGAATATAAGAGATTACAATCACTCACCCAAGCCCAAAAAAATCCAACTCACTAGAGCTTAACAAAAGAAGATAAATGACAAGAGAAAGGAGAGGACAATACAATATTTAACAACTCCTCTCTTCTCACTTCCTTGCTCTTCAAATCTCATGCAATGTGATGCCTATTTATAGTTAAACCTTCAAACCCCTTCATCACTTCACCCACACATACACCAAAATCATAGGGCGGCTATGATCTTCATAGGGTGGCTAAGATCTTCATAGAGTGGCTATTGATGACTTTTAGGGTGGATAGAGATTTCATAGGGTGACTAAGATCTTTATAAAGTGGCTATTGATGACTTTTGGGTGGCTAGAGATTTCATAGGTGGTTAAGATCTTCATAGGTGGCTAAGACTTCATAGAGTGACTAATTGATTTGAAAGAAAAGTCTAAGATTATAATTTGGCTCATTCATTAAAGACATCAACAATTTTCACATAAAAGAAGAAGCTATAAGACACATCTCTCAATCTGCTGACTGCCCATTAACCAGTAATTTACTCTCTGTAGTTGTAGTGTTCTCTGGACTTGGGTCCTTAACTAGATCAGCTGCCACTTGAACCACTCCCATGGTCCATCACCCATTAACCTATGTGTGTTTCATGGACGAGATCATCGATTCCCCTGGCGATGTCAGCCTGCTGCCCGCCAGGAGCATAATTCAGAACTCGCTCGGGAGCGACAAGGTGGTGTCGGGGCTGTTCAACTGGATATTGGAGGAGGTGACTGTCGATCCTGAGAGCAGCCTTGTGGAGGTGAGCCAGGAATTGCATAAGTACTGCAAGAAGAAGCGGAACCCATGTTTCAGGAGTCCTGTTGTTGAGCTATCGCTGGCCGCTGCGCTGCTTGTTATTGGGCTCGCACTTTGCCAGACTCTGTGCAGTATCTTACAATACTATCATCCCCAGCAGTTAATTTGTTCAGTTTGTTTGTTGTGTGAGAGTTCTTGGTTCCTTTTTTGGTTCTTTTATTCTCTGTCTGTTTGGGATTGTTTGTGTGTGCACAAGGGAGCTTTTGTTTTTGCATTTAAAAAATAAATGTGGTTTGCCTTTATTTTCCCGATCTAATACTGTTCTAGCTTGTCTCATATATTCATTCAGTATTGTATCTTTTTCTTCTGTCACCTCCTTTTCTTTCAGGACCATGACGTCCCCTCTCTCTCTCTCTCTCTCCTCTCTCTCTCTCTCTCTTCAAATAGATGTTATACATATCTTGTATACTTCTACGCACTTTTTGGATATAAATAAATGAAGGATGAATTAAACGTGACCCTAATTATATAAGGTTTGTTTATAGAATAAATGGAATTAAACCAGAAGGGGTAGAACTGTGTTAGAGCTTAAGCTTCATGTAAAAGGCTCACCGGGGTTCATTTTCTGGACAGAATTCATTAGCACGATAAGCTTTTTCTTCATTTGTCATTGTCCACTGTATGAGTCTATACTCTTTAGTTTCATTCTTATTTATTAAAACTCTAATCTTTACTCTAAATCTTTACTGTAAGATTCTTTGTGTGCTATTCATCGAATGTTTAAAACACATTGGATCTTGTACATTATGCCTAATATTTTTTTTATTCTTTGGATATCTAAATACATTAGATCCATCCAGAGGCAGGGCCAGGGGCCTTATATATTCTTTTTCTTTTTTAGTTTCTATTCTCATATAAATAAAATTAATATATCCATCAAGAACTCAACCGGACGATTTTGGGCAGCTTGTAGAATTATAAATAACTCTTTTTTCTAGTTAAATTTCATTAGACTTTATTATAGAATATTTATCAATTCCATGTTTATGATCATTTAATAAAACATAATTTAAATAATTTAATATTTTTAACATTACTTTCTCTCAAAAAAAAAAAAAAAGATTACAAGTCTATACTATCCTATTACGCCTACGCTGAAAAAAAAATCTTGCATCTACAATTGTTTTGACCATTTTCTCAAGAGCGGTCGGCGGAAATTTCGACTTATGTAAAAAATAATGAAAATTCAGTTCGAATGTAATTAGAATGTCAATAATAGAAGTTGTAATATACTATTAATTTAGGATTAGAATCATTAGTTTTTAAATTAAAAATATTAGAATTATAAATAACTCTTTTTTCTAGTTAAATTTCGGTAGACTATAATTATAGAATATTTATCAATTCAATGTTTATGATCATTTAATAAAACATATTTTAAATAATTTAATATTTTTGAGATTACTTTCTCTCAAAAAAAAATTAGATTATAAGTCTAATACTATCCTATTAAGTCTACACTACACTGGAAAAAAAAAAATCCTGCATCTTCCACTGTTTTGACCTTTTTCTCAAGAGTGATGGGTGAAAATTTTCGATTGACATGTTTGATTGGTGCCCTTGATTTTTCTGCAACTTATACAGCTAATTAAACTCTGAACTGGCATGAGAACTCACTCACCTGTTGCATGCATATATCGAAATTCCTCTAAAAGGCATACAATTTGGGCAAGCTGCTCTCTCTCTCTCTCTCTCTCTCTCTCTCTCTCTCTCTCTCTCTCTCTCTCTCATACAATTTGGGCAGGCTACTCTCTCTTCTCTCCCCCCCCCCCCCCCCCCCCCCCCCCCCCCCCTCCCTCTGATTTACAGCTAATTAAAGGCGACATTCTCTGTTCACTCTCTCTTCTCTCTCCCTCTGATTTACAGCTAATTAAAGGCGACATTCTCTGTTCACTCTCAGGCTCAGACACTTTAGACCGTGTCCCCCCTTCTTCTTTTGTATTGCACAAGCTTATTTATTAAAGCCCGAAAAAATTTTATACCTTCCATCAATTCGCAGTAAAGCACCAAATTCCCATTTCCTTTATCCTTTTCTTCCCTTTGTTTCTTCCTGTAGTTTCTATTTCTATGTTCGATCACTTCAGAGCTGCACCACGCACTTCAAGCAATACTTGCATAGTTCAAATTGCAACCTTTTGCTGCTTAACATTCCATGACCACTACCAATGTCGGGGACATTGAGCTTGGAGTTAACACGGTACCGATGAAGACCTGGATGGGGGACATTAAGAACAGAGCCGAAGACGACAACTTCACTTCATTGGAAGAGCAACTGTGGAAGAACGCGTCAATTTATCAAGTGCCCGCTTTCGCGAGGGACCTCAATCCCAAGGTGTTCATCCCGTGATGGTCTCCTTCGGCCCCTACCACCACGGCCGACGCGACCTGGAGCCGCTGGAGGTACACAAGCAGAGGGCCCTCGTCCATTTCGTCAAAAAATCGAAAAAGCCCTTTGAAGAGATCGTTAACGCAGTGGACGGCGTGCTGCACGCACTGCTGGGTTCTTACTACCGTCTGGATGACAAATGGAGACGCGACACTGACGGGTTCTTGAAGCTCATGATCACTGATGGGTGCTTCATGCTTGAAGTCCTTCACTTTGCGGTGAACAATGGGAGCGGGTACTCGTCGACTGATCCGTTCTTTAGCCAGCATGGGATTCACCGTAAAATGCCGTACATGAGGAGGGACATGCTACTGATCGAGAACCAGCTGCCATTGTTGCTGCTCAGGACTCTAATTTCTGCCGCGGGTCTCACGCCAATCAACGAGGTATGCCTGCGCGTGCATATATATTTGTGTGTAGGAAAATGATTCTATATAAGAATGTTTCTCAAACTAAGTCTTCCGGAAACTCCACAGTAACTCACAACATAAATGATTCAAATTGCTCATCTTAATTTACATACTCAAATTAGATTACTAATAATAAAAAATCAAGTAATTTCTAACATTTTTAATCATATATTATATAGTTGTCATTTGATGCACATGTTTAAAAAAAAAAAACAGAAATCACGTGATTTTTCAGTGTTAGTTTAATTTGAATATATAGTTTAAGATGAATGTTCGGATCAACCATATGTGGATCCGTCAGCTATTGACAGATTGAACAATCTGTAACTTGAAAGAGATTCTAATATATACTTATAATTAACGTGTTAACTCCGTCCATAATTTGCAGGATATTGACAGTTACGTCCAAAAGTTGATGCTCAAGTTTCTCACCGGACACGACCAATTAGAGCAGACAATGAACTTGCGGCACCACGCACTCGACATATTCCGGCAGAGCCTGCTGAGCCCCCCACCTACGGTCACCAGCCAAACAAAAACAAAGCGGCCGGTACAACTCCCAGAACAAAAGTCCCCCCGTGCCACCGGCATCATCCGCTGCGCGGTGGAGCTCAGTGAGGCAGGAGTCAAGTTCAGGAAAAGCAAGACGAAGAGTCTGAAAGACATCTGGTTCATCGGCGGCATCCTCTACCTTCCCGAACTCATAGTCGACGACGCCACAGAATGCACGTTGCTCAACATCGTGGCCTTCGAGCACCTTCACGTCAACATCGACCACGCCGTCACTTCCTACGTGTGTTTCATGGACGAGATCATCGATTCCCCTGCCGATGTAAGCCTGCTGCACTCAAGGAACATAATTCAGATTTCGCTCGGGAGCGACAAGGAGGTGGCGAGGATGTTCAACGGATACCGAAGGAGGTGACCGTCGATCCCAAGAGCAGCTTGATGGAGGTGAGGCAAGAAGTGCAAAAGTACTCTGAGCAGAAGTGGAACCAATGGCGGGCCAATCTGTTGCATACTTATTTCAGGAATCCATGGGCCTCTCTGTCGCTGGCCGGTGCGCTGCTCGTCATTGGGCTCACAATTTGGCAGACTGTGTACACTACCTTACAATACTATCATTCCCCTGGCAGTTAATTTGTTACAGTTTGTTTGTTGTGTGGAGTTCTTGATTTCTTTTTTGGTTCTTTTACTCTCTATCTGTCTGGGATTGACTTGTATGTGCGCACGGGAGCTTGTTTTATGCATTTAAAAAATAAATGTGGGTTTGCCTTTAATTTCCTGATCTAGTACTGTTCGAGCTTAGCTTGTCTCATATATTCATTCAGTGTACTGTATCTTTTTCTTGTTCCTTCTTCCTCATCCTTTTCTTTCTCATGTTTTTATCCCATTAATCTTTTAGCAAAGGACCAAAATGTTCTCTCTTTCTCTATTTTCAGGTAGATGTTATATATATTTTGTATACTCCCTGCGCACTTTTTGGATATAAATAAATGAAGGATGAATTACACAACAACAACAACAACTAAGCCATTTGTCCCAAGTATTTGGGGTAGGCTACATGAACTAAAAGAGAATTACGCTGGATCGGCCACATGTATTAGGTTTCTCCACTCATTCCTATCGAGCAATATGCCTTCACTAAGAACTTTAGCCTCTATATCTTGTCGTATTGTCTCCATCCATGTTTTCGTCGGTCTCTCTGTGCTCTTTTTTAACTTGCCCTAATTTGATACGCTCTACTCGCCGGACTGGCACATCTATAAGTCTACGTCGCACATGCCTAAATCATCGTAGGCGGTTTTCTCTCATCTTCTCTTCTATAAAGGCTACATTTACCTTAGTACGAATATCCTCATTTCTCACCTTATCTCTCCTCGTGTTACCACACATCCAACGAAGTAGCAGAGATGCGCACACGTACACCTAATTATAGAGGTCTGTTTATAGAATAAATGGAATTAAGCCAGGAGAGGTAGAACTGTGGTGGAGCTTAAGCTTCATGGAAAAGGCTCATCCGGAGGTTCATTTTCCGGACAGAATTCATTAGCACGTTAAGCTTTTTCTTAATTGTCATTGTCCGCTGTATGTTTTCTTCTTTGGCTCTTGCATACGCATTACTAACTACCACCTTCTTTGAGAAAGGGAAAACGTTAGAAATAATAACATATACTTTTCTTTTATTTAACTTGTATTTTCGTATATCTGATGCATATGTACACAACATGAATTAGAGACAGACACATGAGATGCAACAAAAAATATTATTTCAATAGATTTCATGTGGGTATTTGAAAGTTATATTTGAATTAAAAATATATTTATTTCATTTCAAGTTGAATTGGTGGGTCTCTTTAATTGGAAGAGAACCTTTTAGAGATATCTTTCAATGGATAACCAATAAGTGTACCTGTTTATTTATAGGTGCCTATTAGAAATAACTTATTTGTATATTATAAAATTGAAGTGGCAACTGCAAGCTGCGCCTCGAAGGGTGACAAGGGCACCCTTGAATATGACTGACATCATCAATGACATTGGCGATTGGACGACACCGTCGAATGAAGGGTTCAGGTGACAGATTTATCGGGGGATGGAGTTCAGAGAGTATATACTATTTATTGGTAAAGAACTGAGTGATGTAACAAATTAGCCGGCTAAGATCAATTGTTACTCTCAGAATTGATGTTTGCAGAGCTTGGTAATATGATCGGTACTTGCAAAAGAAAAATTGCTATAAAACAAATTAGAAATACCTAGACAAAAGAGTATTAAGAAAGAACACGAAAATTTAACGTGATTAGGCTCAAACTTGACCTTCGTTCACGGGGAGAGAATTGAGAGAGCTTTATTAATAACTTGATACACAGAGATATAACTTTTCTCTTAATGCAACCAGAGTATTCACCTTCTTTCTTAATCTAGATCTAGATTACAAGAGTATTATCTTATCTCTATGCACCTTCACCTTGTTCCTCTCTTTCTTGGCTTCCTTCTGATCTCCTTAGTATTCTCCATTTTTTTCTCCTTGAGATTAGATTGAGATCAATGTTGAGTTACAAGCTTTATTTATAGGATTTTACAAAATAACTCTTATTTGGATTATGAGATGATCTTGACTATTGGATGCATGAGAAATCTTGATCAATCCTATTAAGAGTTAATGTAGGGAGAGAGGAGATAGAGGCAGTTAGCACAAAGATCGGAAATCAAAGGAGTAAGACCAGTGCACTGAAGCAGGCCAGGAAAGCTCCTAGTCGACCGCATGGTCGACCGGTAGAGAAGGCCGGTCGATCGCCAGGTCAACCGGTGTGCACAACGTGCACAGGAAAATCCCGGTCGACCGTGGCAGGGAGTGATCGACCGCTCGGTCGACCGACTGACAAGACCCTGCTCTCGGTTGGAGCCGGTCGACCGGACCGGTCGACTGAGGCATGGGTCGGTCGACCGACAGACGCGTTTTGGCTATCCTTTCTGGATTCGGATTCCTTTTCTGCCCGGTCGATTGTGTATGCTAGCCATCTCATAAATGGATCGACTGCGATAGGAGGTAAAACTCCATTGAAAATTTAGTCTGGGAAAACTGCTTAAGATCATGGTTTGCTGTGAGAATTTAGAAGTCCGACCTACTTCAGTGCCAAAGATGGCATGGTGAATCCGCGAGTAAAGAAGTTTGTGTTTTTGGGTGTCAAGAGAAATATGAAAGGGTACAGGTTATGGGACCCCCAATATAAGAAGATCGTGGTGAGTCAGCTTGTCACGTTTGATGAGACTTCAGTGTTAAAGTCTACCGTCTCTCAGCAGGTGGAGAGGACGAAGACCAAGGAAGTATCGCAGCGGGTGGAGGTTGATGCTACTCCACCATCCCCAGTTGGTTTAGTATCAGTGAAGATTTCACCGGATGTGACACCGGGTGGAGATCATGTAGCCAGTTTTGATGCTGAACAGGTTGAAGACATTGATGAGAATGTCGAGTTATTTGCGGCAATTGGAACCAAGGTAAAACCACGAAAGTGGGTGAAGAAGCATGAATCTCAAGCTTGTGACCGCGATAAGCTCAAGTTGAAGGCCGTTGTTCTCTATGACGGTAGTGAGGAGGTTCATATGACTCAGTCAGTTGGGTTCGCTGTTGTAGATACAGGTACAGGTGCTTGAGCTCGGTGAAGCTCATTTCAATGAATTACGGTTAGCTTGATCCTTTGGGCAGGGTACGTAGGCAGCCATAAAGGCGCAGCCAAATGGTGATGCAACCCGTATGAAGCCATTTGGGTTCTCAAGAAGCCGATTGGCACTTCACGTAGAGGTAAAGAGTTGTGGCCGATTGGAACTTCACGTAGAGGTGGAGAGACTTCACGTAGAGGTGAAGTGTTGTGACTAGTTGGACTTCACGTAGAGGTGAGGTGTTGTGATCTTGATGAACAGTTGATCTTCTGGTGAGAAGATAATTGAGCTTGCATATGAGGGGTGTGCATCCAGTTGTTGAAGCCGATGATGGTATTCGGTGTGCTCTACTCAGACTTGATTGGACCGTCAGCTGAAGACATGAAGACTAGAGAGAGCCAGACAATTGGAGAGTCAGTGTTGGCTCATGATGAGTTCTTCATGAGGTAATGTAGTTGCTGAGTTGGAGACACATTCGGTGATTGACATGTATGGAAGTTCTCGTCGGTGAAGTGTAGGGAAGGCATGTGTGGTGCATCCCAGTTGATAGCTGAGCTGAGTTGGCGCAAGCCGAGATCGTGTGTCGATTTCGCCGAGATCGTGTGTCGATTTCGTCCGGAGCGCGCAAGCCGAGATCGTGTGTCAATTTTCCTGAGATCGTATGTCAATTTCGTCCGGAGCGCGCAAGCTGAGATCGTGTGTCGATTTCGCCAGGTGATATATTGGAGTTCGTTGGAATTTGGCTCAGAGTTGGAAAATCTTCACCGAGGTGGAGTTTGTAGGGAGAGAGGAGATAGAGAAGATAGAGGAAGTTAGCATAGAGATCGGAAATCAAAGAAGTAAGACCGGTGCATTGAGGCAGGCTAGGAAAGCTCCCGGTCGACCGTAACGGTCGACCGGTAGAGAAAGCCGGTCGACCGCCAGGTCGACCGGTGTGCACGACGTTCACAGGAAAATCCGGTCAACCGCCCGATTGACCGTGGAAGGGAGCGGTCGACTGCCCGGTCGACCGACTGACAAGGCTCTGCTCTCGGTTGGAGCCGGTCGACCACGGCATGGGTCGATCGACTGCCCGGTCGACCTACAGACGCGTTTTGGCTGTCCTTTCTGAATTTAGATTCCTTTTATAGTTGGGTCGAATTCAAGCAGGGTTTCCTATTACCCTGAGACTCTGTGGCTATAAATAAGGGCTAGAGCCCTCATGTATTGTATCTCTGAAAATCTTTCTGAAAATCTCCCCTGAAAATTCCTTGAAGAAGGAATAAATTGTAATTGATTGTTGAATCAATAAAATCTCTCTCTCCCTTGCCCCGAGGACGTAGGCACGTTGCCAAACCTCGTTAAATACTGTGTTGATTGCTTTTATCTATTGTTTCTCTGTTCTTATCATGTTGGGTACATCTCTGGCTGCATCTGTCTCCTGTTGGCGGATTCCTCAGAGAGGTTGTTGCCAGGGCGCAAGCGCAATAGTTGATCTCCTTAATCTAGTATAATTTTTGACCATTTAATTTTTAGAAACAAATCCTTCATTGAATAGAAACTGAGTCATATTCGTACTTCATCAGAAAAAGAAAGCTGCGCCTGAAAAGGAAACTGATTCTACTTCAGAAATGTCGCTATTAGTCGACTAGTCAATATGATTAGTCAACTAATACACCAGGTTAGTCGACTAATACACCAAGTTAGTTGACTATTGTAAACAGCTTCCTCTCTTTATCTGTTGCTTTCTTTGCATAGCTTCCTGGTTCGCAAGGACCCTTTTTGTGGAAGAAGTGATGAGCATGGAGAGATCACTCAGCTGGGTCATCATACCTGCATAAAATCGGCAGCTGAGGAGGAGGAACCGGAGGCAAAATTCTGGACAGGAGGTAAGGAAGGATGAGGAGGAGCCTGAACATGAGCACCAACATGCATCCTCCTCAAGAGGGTGCTACTGATATCAACAGAGGGGGTTACGACTTTCTCATCAGAAAGATTGATTTTGAAATGCATGCAAAGACGGGTAAGGATCATCTCGTATGGGAGATACGTAGTGGGAATCAACAAATGGTCAGATAGCATAAAATCGATGATGAGACGAGGAATGTTGACTCTAATGCCTTTCAGAAGGCAATAGATGAGCACAGGGGCACAGCCACGTGCATGACTATATTCCCTGATTTAGGCAGGAGATCATGAAAAACTATTTTAACGAGGACCTGAGCGGAAAGCGTGTAGTGCTTCACCTCTTCATTTCTTACTAGGCCCGGGTTATCATCATCATACAACAGACGAGAAGCGGTAAGAGCACACTCATCGTCAGGGTACTCAAAATCGTGAAGATTGGAATGAAAATTTTCTACACCGTCACAAGACAGCTTAAAATTCTAGCAAAGCATTCAAGAGAAATATTGATATCCACATCCTTGACACGAGATTTTGATATGATTATCAACAAAGAAAATATTAGAGTAGAAATATTGAACCAAATCGGGATAAACTTGCCATTTAATAGTTACAAAATGATTTAAGGAACTAGTTTTAAGAATGGGAGTAAGATTCAAGTGACCAAAGTCGGCTAGAACAACACATCGACCAGAAAAAAACATGTTTGTTACAAATAATAGAGTGTTTGAATATAGCATTCTCAGAGACAAAAATATTCTTAGTCCTAAAAGATGATTGAACTTGTTTTGATTTGTCAATTCTAGGACGTTTAGTGGACATGATGAGTGGACTAGACAATATGAATGAAATAGCAGAAAATAATAGCACAAATTAGTGATAATCCACAGAAAAAATCTAAAGAGAATTGAAAAAATAATTAGACAAGGAATAGGGGAAGATATACCTAAGAAATTCTGATAATTTCTTCTCCAAAAAGGTTTAGAGGGGTGCTAGATATGAGATCTTGAAAAAGTAAGGTGAAAATTGTAGGAATTTGAGTGTATAAGTGAGAGGAGAAGACTCGGTGGAGAGGTGAAAGTTGGCAGAGGTGATAGGCGAGAAAGAAATTAGAAACTAGGGTTCCTAAATCAACAGCAAATATTTATACAGATTCGACTATCAGTCGACTGTCAGGTCGATTGGCGCAACCCGAGAGCACAAACAAACAATCTCTCAAGATGTCGGTCGACTGCCCGGTCGATCAGCAGAAGGGGTAAGCCATATGACAGGCTTACTCAGTCGACGACCTAGTCAACCGAAGCAATTTAGAGGTCCAAAGACTTAGTCAGTCGACCGGGTCGACCGAGGTTGCTCCCCAAACAAAAACAATTTAAATACAAGCAGATTTTTATAGAATAAATTTTAAAAGTAATTTCTAAAATATTCTATAGATAGAGATAAACATACAGGAATAATCCAAAGTCCAAGAAATTTAAAATGAAAATATTTTGATAAATAATATGTCAAAAATATTCGCAAAAATTTCACAAAAATCATATACTGATTTAATTCATAAATTAAGCTAACTAAATAAGAAATGAATTTGGATCCTCTTGACGGGCTCTGAGCTAAATCATGAGTTGAGGTGATCTATACTTTTCTTATTTGAATTTCTTAATAGTGAATTAAATAAGAATAAAATAAATTTTTAAAAAAAAATTATAACAAGGAGATGTTATTGAAAGTACACCTAGAGGGGGGGTGAATAGGTGTAAATGCTAATCTAAGGCTAAATGCAAACTCTAATGCTCTAAAAGCGGAAGCTAATGCAAGTGTTGGACAAACTAATACAATTCAACAAGTGTAGCCGAATTCCCCTTGCGAGGCTCTGAACTAACTCCTCTTGATTCCCCTTAAAATGGGTTGAGGTGCTATGTGAAGCTCTTGTTGGATGAGTATAAGTTAGGCACACACACACAAGCAATCCAAGCAATCAAGGATATAGCAATACAATGCACACAATTAAGCCAAGCAAGTAGAGATGAATTGCAATAGAAATATATGCAAGGCAATATGAAACAATGCTCAAAACACAAGCAAGTATATATGATGATATGAATGGATGATGCTTGCACAAATGTAAAAAGAGTAGAGTTGAGAGAAATTGGATCAAACGCAAAGACCAAGATGTGTTTCGAGGTTCGAGCCCCTAGCTCTACATCCCCGCCTACACCACCGTGTAGGATTTCTAATCCACTATAGGAGTACCGAACTCCTCTCTCAACCTTACAAAGCCACCGAGGCTATACAACCACAATCCACACCTCTACCGAAGAGGTATACGGCCCGTAGCCGAAATACAACAAACCACACCCTCTACCGAAGAGGCTCACAACAAACTCAATCACCCGATCACCTCTACCTAAGAGGGATTCACAAATAACAAGGGTGTTTTACAATAAAGAGGTTTACAACAACAACCTCAAACACTTCTCTTTCTTTTTCTCTTTTCTTTTCCACACAAAACAAAGATCCTAATAACTTAGGATAGAAGATATAGCTCAAGTGGAAACTAAGTGTTTTGGAAACAAGCAACAAAGAAAAATACTTGGGAAAATTCTTGCCAAAAGATATAGAATGAAAATCAACACAAATATCCCAAATCCTATTTTCTTTGATTTTCCAAAACACAAAACAAATAAAGATGAATCACTTTTAGCACTTAAACTCTTTTGAAAACACTTTTAAAACAATGAAAAAGATCTGGAAAAACTAGCACAAAAATCTTAACCAAAAACTCCAAACAATGGGGTTTATATAGCCCCTATACAAAACTAGCCGTTAGGCTGACGTGTCAGCCTGACAGGCGGTCGGTCGACTGGCCGGTCGACCGTCCAACGGCTATTTTTGACCGTTGACAGCTGCCGGTCGACTGGTCGGTCGACTGGTAACAACCCGAGACCAAACCTGTTTCAGTACAGTCGACTGGCCGGTCGACTGGCCGACGTGCACAGTTTTGTGCACGTCCGGTCGACTGGTCGGTCGACTGGCCGCTTGGCCCAGTCGACTGTCCCAGTCGACTGGCCCAACCTGGCAGACAACAAAAATAGGTCAGGTTGGAACGCATTTTTGAGGTCTAAAACGTTCGAATTTGGAAATAAGTATATAGGATGAAGTTGTAGATATTGAAGTCTACTTTCTAATGCAACTTAAATCAAATCAATATCAATTCAGAATTAAAAGTTATCAATAAAATACTAAAAGGTGTCAAAACAGAAACTGTAAACTGTTTTCAGAACAAGAACAGATTTCAACCAAATATTTGACAACTTTAAAATTAGAATCAGGAAATGGTTATTAAATAAGAAATTTAGATCTGAAAGTTATCTTTGAGATGAAAGTTAAATCATGTTATTTGAATATAAAAATAAAAAGTTATGATAATAACTATAGAAGGGTGTCAAGCCTTGAAATCCAAAACCGATTCAATCAAAAACCAAACATGTATTTTTATCAAACATGATTTTCCAAACATGAATAGAAATATCAAAATAAGTTTATCTTGAAGGTTAACGCATGTATGTATAGAAAGAAATCATCTACTATACATATAGAATATGAAAACTTGTTTTGATCAAACTATTCATGAAAACCAAATATCAAAACATAAAACTTGTGTGTTGTGCACTTGAGCATATCAACTAAACTAAGCTTTACAAATGGATCTAAAAACTCTATCTAAACTAGGATACCTAAGTCTTGCTTGTAGATCTTCTATCTTCAAGTAGACTAGCTCCCAAACCGTGATCTTCCAAGTGCAAAGGTATAATCTTGAAGCTTTGGCACCGGAATCACCATGATATGCTTCCAAAACCCTTGTTGAAGCTAATCATCAAAACTAATAACCTGCTAATGATCTGAAACTTAGAAACACAAGATTATTAGTAAACATAACTACATGAGTGAGTCATCATCAAAACTAGAGTGGAAGGCCTTTGGGCCAACAGTTATCCAATAAGATATAAGGACAAAATGTTCAAAAACAACATGTTATTCAACAAGATTTAATAACAAAATGTTCATATACAATACAAGTCAACAAACAATAGTTCCTACACATGAAGATAATCTAAAGCATGGAGGTACTAATTTTCAACAAGAGTATGTGTACAATGAAAATCATGTATAGAGACTAAAATAATTAAATATATACATGCGATTAATGTAGAGATATTACACTAAACAATTAAGCAATGTTAAGCTATAGACAAACTTAAGCATGTATGTGAAATTTAAAAACTCAAAATTTGGAGATGTTAGCTATATGGGCAAAAATTCACCAAATATGTGGTGTTCTTCCACCTAATCCTTGATAATGATGAATTCATATTATAGATTGCTTGAGCTCCTTTGCATCCACCTACAAGGTGCTGTTTCCTCTTATGACTTGGAGGATGACACACCTACATCAAATGAATTTGGTGTGTTCTTTGGTACCCATATTTTTTTGGGCCATTGGGGTTAGTATTTTCTCGAACTCATACATTTTTAGCCTTCATATTTAATTTTGAATAGCAAAACTTGACTAAATGACTTTTGCGACCAAAATGTGTATAAATGTGCACTTTGCCATAAATAAATGCATGATGATGATGTGCATTGTGATCATGCTTGGTAAAAGCATATGAATGTGTTTCTCTTAGATTTTACCCTTTGAGAACATAGCATCTAGCTTCTTAACATTGAAAGCACAAATCTTTAAAGTAGAATTTAAATCATTCATTCTATTTTTCAAAGATTAAAATTCAATTTTATCAAAACTTGTGCTAGGGCTTTTTCTTTTACAAAAATGTTTGTGATTTTCAAAATCATCTTTGCACTTTTGAAAACACAATGAAAGATCTTTTTTTCCTTTCAAAATAAGCTCTAGTTTATTTTTCAAAATATCTTTTTTCCCCCAATTTCTTGTTTTGAAAATTTGAAATCTCATATCTACTTTGAAGTTCATCAAAAAATCGAGTTAATTCATCCATGGTGAGTTCATCACATCTAGAGAGGTTTCAAGAGTTACCTTTGAATTTTCCTCTCTATTTGTCATAAAACAAATGTTTGTGATGTCGATCTCTTCATCTTCGAACTCCGTTTCCGAGTCATCCCAAGTGGCCTTCAAGGCCTTCTTCTTCTTGTGCAATTTCTTTAATGTGGTCGGTTGTAGGGATGGGCAATCCGCTATAAAATGTCCCCGTTTTCTTACAATAAAAGCAAGGACCATCTCCTCCTTTTCAAACTTCCTCTGTGGTCTACCTCTTCGGTAGTTACTTTGTCTCCCCTTCTTATACAACATTTTTTACCTTCCAGATAAGCATGGCGAAGTCTTCTTCACCTTCTTCAGATGACTCTTCTTGATCTTCAATGGAGGAATTTGCTTTGAAAGCAACTGATTTCTTCTTGTTAGGTTCTCTTCCTTTTCGCACCTTCATTTTTATTTCGTGGGTTTTGAGGTTCTCAATAAATCTAGAGAAGTCCATCTCCTCACGATCATTCAATTCCTTGAGAGTAGTCACCTTGACCTCCCAAGCCTTGACAAGAGATCTTATCACCGTCTTTACCTTTTGATCATTATCAACAGAATCACCTAAGGAAGACAACCATTAGTGATTTTAGTAAAATGGGTATGCATTTCATCTATGGATTCATTTTCAAGCATGTAAAAGTTCTCATATTGAGAACGGAGCAAATCAATCTTAGATTATTTAACTTGTAAGGTGCCTTTATGGGTTATCGAGTTATTTCATACCTCATAAGCCGACTTACAATTAATAACACGTGATAAGTCATCATCGTTCAATGCTTGTGTTAGTGCATATTGTGCCTTTTCATTGGCCTCACAATCCTTGACGGTTACCTCGGACCATGAATCCTCATTACCGTAAGGTTCTACAAATTCCTTAGTAATGGCCTTTGCAACCTTAAATCCTAAAGACTTAAGGAAAATGGTCATCTTCACTTTGCATATGTGAAAATTCAACCCATCAAACTTGGGTGGAGACTATTTTCCATTAAAATCAGTTGGGGAAACTTAAAAAATTTTGAAGAGAAGATTACAAGTAATTAAAAAGGAAAAATTACAAGTGTATGATTCTGGGAAAGTATGCTGAAAGAAGTCTGGTCAGTGCATGATCACTTTGTTCCATTAACGATGCGAGCGATCGATCTTCGAATGTTACAACTTGAGAATTCCTTCTCGCCTGGTTCTGAAGATTCCTTGAGAGAGGAAGATAGGGTATTAGTACCCTGGATTTATCCTTGTAGGATTAGAAAATGATTCTTTGAATTCTTAAAAGCGAGAGAGTAGATCTTTTATTAGCTTAAGCTTTGAAGCTACCAAAGAAGTTTTATGCTCTTTAAAAAGCCCTCTTGGACTTGAATTTCTTTTAGACCCTAAGCTTAGCCTACTAGTGAGCTATTTATATGCCTAATAGGGAGTTATGATCTCCTTGATTGTCTCC
This sequence comes from Agave tequilana, assembly GCA_038442645.1. Taxonomy (NCBI): domain Eukaryota; kingdom Viridiplantae; phylum Streptophyta; class Magnoliopsida; order Asparagales; family Asparagaceae; genus Agave; species Agave tequilana. The sequence continues at coordinate 54,758 of JAVJIF010018150.1, read as the reverse complement.
TCTTAATGAGGATCATGGGTGTAACTACCCATTAAATTCTCCCACTAACTTAGTTGGGAGGTTACCTTCAATCCAGTGGAGGCGAGGCTAGTCTCCTCAGGCGAGCTAGCCAGTGGAGATGAGGCTAGCCTCCTCAAGCGAGGCTAGCCAGTTGAGGTGAAGCTAAGCAATGTAGCTCTTCAGAGGAGTTGTGCCAAGTTTCAGGTGAAGCTAGAAGTTAGCTCTCAACAGAGTAGTGTAAAGCTTCATGGGAAGCTAGAAGAAGCTTTCAGCAGAGTTGTGTGATTAGTCTCTAAAATTGCGTATTTCATACCACATATTCACATTTATAATCCACATGAATCTAATAACCTCTACTTGACCTTGCTTTTGCATGAGCCGTTGATCGCTCATGATGATGGATTCTAATACTCTAATATTCTAATTCTCTAACAAGCTAATATTACTTTATTCCATACTTGTTCTTGTTTAGTTTTGATAGTTTAAGTGTAGCTTGCACTTGTTTGTTGAGTTTGGATATAAAAGTTATCTTATGGGTCATACTTTGAAACGCTCTTGAACCAAGGACTAGTGATGGTTAAGGATACATGTGACGCAACTATCACTAAGAAATTAGCATGGTTAGTGGATCCATTAGTAGTTAGTAGCATTAGTTTTCTTATATTTTTACTTGTTTTAGAAATACTACAAAAATCACAAATATCTTATCGTCTATGTTCCTACTTCTTCGTGTTTCACCGTACTCTTCTCTTTTCACTTTTTATTTTTTCTCTTTTGATTCTTTAAAACATAAAAGAAACTTTAACATACATATAAATCAATTGGTAAAGCTTCTATCGCTTTTCGTCCCTGTAGATTCGACCCGTTTAGCCTCTATGTTATAACAGAAGTATCGAGAAAGCTAAAGCATACACACTTTAACTCTTGATTTCAAAACGATACTTTTTGTGCACGGTTTCCCCCGATCAAATTTTGGCGCCATTGCCGGGGATGGGAATAGTTTGATTTCACTTTTTTGTTAACTTTCTTTTTTATTTTGGTGTGCAGGTCAAATTTTTAGCATTGCAGAAAGTCCACACTTGCTTTTGTGTGGCTGAAAAAATTCTTGTATATTATTATATTCTGTTGCTAGTTTTTATTACCTGTGCACTATAATAATTTAAAGAACTAAAATACAAAAATTGGATAGTTTAAAATGGTTTAAATATTTGCATTTAGGCACGTGTCAATCTCAATTCCAATATACTGTATTTTGTTCTTGTGTTGTGATCTTGACGGAGGTGTACATATTGCATAGCATATAGTTAGGACAAACACATGGGTGATTTACTCTCTTTGTGTGTTCATTCTTATCTGTATTGCACACTTGTACGAATTGAATTTAAGGGCAAAACCCAATACAACATAAGGTGAGGAAGTCACTCCCGTCCCTTAGCCCAAAAATCACCTCCCCACTCACACAACCCAAGCCTTAATTGCTAGACATTGGCCCCTAGGGACATCTCGGACTTATTTAGGAGATTGACCTAAGGGGAAAGTTGTTAGAAGTTGACTCTTATCAAATTGGTGTCGAAGGTTGGGGATTGAGAGGCTTAACCTCGAAGAACAGTAGTTTGGCATAATTAGGCCCATTGCTCCAGCACAGATACCTCCCACTGATCTTGCTCTACCTGGCCGATTAACTTATGATCAGATTCCGACAATGTATCCCCCGTGGACAGTCTAACCAGTTAGGAGTCGTCTAGGTCTAAGTCAACCCTAGCATAGGCTTATTTTCTTTGTCTTTTTCTTGTTTGTTGTTTGTTTGTTTGTTTCTCTTTTTTATAAATTGTGATATGAATTTCAACAACAATAATTTTTTCAATCCTAATATGAATCTATATTTTACCCTAATCTCATTTGACTCGGATAACTTCAACCCGGTTATGTACAACATGAACCAATCATATAGGGATTATTCGACTCAATATGACCCATATCCCCAATCTTATGACAATAATTTTCAAAATTATTTAACTCTTCACAGAGTCAATAGGGATTCACCTCCCCCGAATCAAACTTTCAACCACCATATCCACAATTTTCACAAAATTCATTCCCCGATTTTGATTCATATACTCCTTTTCCTGTTCCACCAGCCAAAGAAAAATCCGATTTAGAAAGGAGTATGGAAGCCATGCTTGAGTCGCAACAACAAATTCCAAATTTGCTCAATTCACAATCCTTCCCCAATCAAACTCCATATACTCCTTTTCTAGAATATCCAATTGAAGAAAAATCTGAGCTAGAAAAGCGTTTGGAAGTCTGTTGTAAAATAGCGCAACAAATTAAAAATATGTTGGACTCATCATCTCAACCAAATTTTCATGAGTCATGCTCATTTTTCCAGTCGCACTAATTCAAAATGAACAACCATCAGTCCTGGACTTGAATATGGAGTTCTTGCGTGAGTCTGAGCAACAAACTCAATATCTGATAGACTCACAATATCACCATAATTTCTAAAATCAACTTCCATACTCACCTTTTCAAGAAGAACCAATTGCAAAGAGTATGGAAGACATGATTCAGACTCAAAATTTTGTTACCCGGCCTATCAGTAGGTTAGACTCTATAATGAGCGAATTGATCAATGAGAGCGAGAAAAGTCTTTCTTGTCAATCTTTGACCAATTCTTATATCCCTAACTCTATCGATTGGTCCCAAGAATCATGCTATTTTGGAAACCAAGATTCAATTTTAGAACGCACATTACTTGACCAAACTCCAAGTTATGAAAGTCGCCTTGATATTCTAGCAAGTTATCCCTTTTCTGAAATTGAAATTAAACATGAATGTGATCTCGAACCTCATGTTGGTGATTCTATTTCACTTTTTGATTCAATAATAACTCCGGTATCTTTACTAGATTTTTTTTCACTATTCCAGAGTAACCATTGAATCCTATACCAGTACACTATGAAATTGAATCACCAATATCTTCTGATCACACTTCATTGATGGGGAAAGTGTGTGAACATCAATTCTTTAGTTTGAATCCTATTTTTAAACCAATTTTAACTCTCATTGTTGAATCTCGACTTGATTTGAGTCAAATCCCGAGTCGGTATCGATTTTTGTTCCTATTCCATTTGAGTCCAAATCAATCATCTCCCAAAATCACACTTCATTATTGTATAAGAATGTTGAAGAAAATGACTCAGTAATTATTTTGAAAATTGAAAAAGGGATGGGGGTAATTTTTTCAATAAGATTATACAGTTCTCCAAAATTTTACTGGGTCGTATTAGAGAGGTCACTGGTGGGTTCCTACAAGATCTACAATTTTTGAATTGAGCCGCATTTCATGGACCAATCAGACTACCACCGGAGCCACCATCATGAGGTAATTTTCCTTCCTTTTCATTTGTTTCATGTATATACACATTCACGATGTATTGAGGACAATGCATGAGATAAGCGTGGGGGAGGGTTTACTAACGTTGGCTGTTTTAAATTTTTTTCTTTTACACTTCTTTTAGGAAATTTTTAAGATTTTTCTTTTGTATAGAAACTCTTTTCTTTTTCTTTTACAAAACTTTTTGAAATAAGAGAATAGTTTTGTTTTTGTTTTAAGAAGATTAAGATTATCTTAGGAATTAGGAAGACCTAAAATTATAAAATTTTAAACCAAGTCAAAATAATAGATCGTGTTTAAATTTTAGGATAAGGAAGTATGATTGGAAATATACTTTGATTTTGAATTTTTTGCCTTAGATTTATACACTTCACACTTACACAATTTTATGGGATTGAAACAAAGACTGAAAATGTCATAATATATATATATATATATATATATATATTATATATATATATATATATATATATATATATATATATATATATATATAAGTGATGATAATAAAAATCACTTATTGAAGTTGGGTAATATGCCTCAGAAAGCATGATTATTCACGCCTAAAACGGTGGACAAAAATAAAATGATCCCCTTTAGTTTTGTGGCCTTGTTTACTCGAGTCTTTATGTTTGAGGGATGTTTTCTCATCTAGTACCATAAAACTATCTAGTTTGGGAGTTACCGGCTAAAGACTCACTACCTGGTTAAATAAGAAAGCCTAAGAAAACTAAGGGAAGAAAAAAAAGAAAATAAATATAAACAAAAAAATGACATGAAAGTTAAAGTCAATATCCTAAAAATCTTCACAGTTCATAAAGTGCATATTTTCTAAGAGTTTTATGAAATATCAAAGAATCGATTCAATTTTAAATTCTTACATTTAATTTATAACAAGATTTTGCATTTAGACTTAGTTTAAGGAAGAATAATTTCTGGTTAACTTATGACCTTGAATCACTTAAATTTTCGCAAAAATATTTTAACACTTTTCTCTATTTCAAAATGCGTTTTCAAAATGCTAATATTTGATTTCTTTCTTTATGGATTTTGTGGGTGTAATCTACTGAAAATTCTCAGGAGACAAAACTCTTCCTCTAGAGAAAATTTAGAGATTTAACGGCTTGTTGCACATGCTCAGTGCAATCGTGTCACCTGCGAAAGTGGTGTAATAATTTTCTTAGTTTCCGTTTTGCTAAGGACGAGCAATAGATAAGTGTGGGGGTGTGATTAGTCTCTAAAATTGCATATTTCATACCACATTTTCAAATTTATTTAATATTAAATCCTGTTAATAACACCTGCCTTGTATGTTTCTAGGTCCATGGCATGAAATGAAGAAGAAGCTCAAAAATCCCATTTAATTGGTGATTAAAAGCCTACAAAAATAGCCATTGACCTTGGAGAGTGGTTTCGTCAAACCGGGGCCCAAATTCAGATTTCAGGAAGTACAGCTGATAGGGGGACAAGCGGGGAGTGCGTAGCAGGCGGCGCGTATGGCGCCGCCCTAGGATTACCACGAAAACGTGGCAATTGTCACGTTTTCGCGGCAATTACGTGGAGCCGCCCGTCGTGATTTGACGCGCAACTCCGTACACGTACCCTGGTGCCCCTTTCGCCTATAAATTCTCTGGGATTTCTAGAGCACCAAAGGGGAGGAGTTTTGAGGAGTTTTTAGGATAGTTTTTAGGGTTTTCTTTCCATGTTATAGTTTTTAGGGTAGTTTAGGTTAGTTCTTCTTCTTCCTCCTCCTTTATATTTTTCATTCTTGTAGATCTTGTAATAGGAGAGAGAGTAGTACATGGGTGGAAAGCAAGAGTGCTTGTAATGGAAGGTGACAATCTATGAAAGGTTCTCTCTTTATCTCTCCTTGTTTTCTTCTCTCTAACTCTTTTTACATGTTTAGCTAATTTTTTCTCATGGCAACTAACTACTAACCACTAATTTGCTAACTTCTTACTTGTTAATCCACATGAATCTAATAGCCTCTACTTGGCCTTACTCTTGCAAGAGCCATTGATCGCTCATGATGATAGATTCTAACACTCTAACATCCTAACTCTCTAACAAGTTAACATTACTTTATTTCATGCTTACTCTTATTTAGTTTTGATGGTTTAAGTGTACCTTACACTTGTTTGTTGAGTTTGGATGTGAAAGTTATCTTATGAGTCATGCTTTGAAACGTTCTTGAACCAAGGACTAGTGATGGCCAAGGATACATGTGAGGCAACTATCACTAAGAAGTTAGCATAGTTAGTGGAGCTATTAGTAGTTAGTAACCATGAGTTTTCTTACATTTTTCTTGTTTTAGAAATACTACAAAAATTACAAATATCTTATCTTCCATGTTCTCACTTATTTGTGTTTCACCGTAGTCTTCTCTTTTCACTTTTCGTTTTCTTCTCTTTTGATTCTTTAAAACATAAAAGAAACTTTAACACATACGTGAATCGACCGGTATAGCTTCTATTTTCCGTCCCTGTGGATTCGACCCATTTAGCCTCTATGCTATAATGGAAGTATCAAGGATGCCAAAGCACACACACTTTAACTCTTGATTTCAAAACGACACTTATTGTGCACGGTTTCCCCTCGATCATTGTGCTAAGCTTCAGACGAAGTTAGGAATTAGCCTTCAGCATGGATGTGTAGAGCTTCAGGCGAAGCTAACAGTTAGCTCTCTGCGGAACTATGAAAAGCTTCAAGGCGAATGGTAGACAAACTTAGCCTCTCAGGAAAGGCTAGCCCCTTAGGTTCTGTTGGCCCAAGGTTACAATCACCCTTGTTTAGTGTGTTTTGATGATTACAAAATATATTCGTTATTTGTACTAATATTGCTTATTGTTTAAGTGTGTTTCAGGGTTCTAACTCTACTAAAAGGTTTACACCCTAAAAGAAAGTGTTTCTCAAAGTGGGCTCAAGACTCAAGTGTTGAAGACCTTGATGGTGAAAAGCCCCCTTGAAGAGCTTGTAGTACTTAGAACCAATGTAAGAATTAGAATGTTAAAGTTTGAGTGTTGGATATTGGCTCTAGGATACACATACAATTTGATTTTATTAAAATGTGAGTCTTGTATTTAAGTTTTCATGTTTTAAAAAAAAAGTTTAAGTTTCATGCCTTAAATATATATTTACATGACTCTATATTTTACAAAAATAAATACCTTGTTTAGATCTTGTTTATATATTCCTACTAGCATATTACTTAAGTTTTCTTAAAGTCAAAAATTATTGTGCAAAAATTTTCAAGTCAAAAAAAATACACTGTTTTTCCTGTTTCAGGCTGACCGGTCGATCGCCCGGTCGACCGGCCACTGTGCCTGGGCATGCACGTCTGTGCACGTCCTACGGTCGACCGGGCGGTCGACCGTCTGAGAGCAGGAGTGCTCTCGGGTTTTCTGGGTCGACCGTCTGGTCGACCGCTAGGGGAAGACTGAGAGCAGGTTTGTTCTCGGGTTTTCTGGGTCGACCGGCCGGTCGACCGCCAGAAGACCCGAGCCAACGACTCTTTGACCAGCTGAGCTGGCGGTCGACCGGCCCGGTCGACCGCCAAGCCTGCTGCTGCCCAACGACTCTTTCCTCTTTTGTGCAATTCTGAAATCTGTTTTTTGATCTGTTTTTTTGGCAGACTTTTACAGGGTTTTTCAGTTCTTTTTCAGAGCAAATAAGCTCTAAATAAATTGTTTTAAACCTATTTTTCTCCCTATAAATAGAGGAGAAGACTCTCTTGCAAAAGACCAAGAAAAATCCTCAAGTTTTCAAAGTTTTCAAAAGAGAAAAGAAAAGTGTTTAAGCTCTCCATTTCCAATTCTTTCTTGAGCTAGTTTTCAGTTGTATTCCCTTGCAAAAATCATTCCTACAACTGAGTTTTTCTCACTTCACTTCATAGAGCCAAAAATTCCTTACTCATTCTATAGTGAAGTTGTAAAAAGGGTGAGAGTGTTGTAAAAGAGTTTGGTGATCTTGTTGTGATCACTCTTGTTCTTGTTCCTCTTCTTGTTCTTGTGGAGACACCTCTTTGGTAGAGGTTATTGTACTTGGTGGAGCTCGGTGCTCGGGTCTTCGGTAGACCGTTGCAATCGTCCTCGGTGGATAGTGGAAACCCTTCACGGAGGTGAAGGTGGGGAGTAGAGCGGTGGCTCGAACCTCGAAACAAACATTTTGTGTTTGCGATTGCCTTGTGTCCATTCTTGCTTTAAATTTCTATTGCACTATATTGCTTTCTATTACTTGCTTGTGATCTTGTTTCTTTCTTTGTGCTATTATTTCAAGCTTGTGATACTTGTGATATATTGTGTGCATCTCACTATTCATCCATCATACTTTGCCTTGATCGATCATATCTCATACAACAAGGTTGCATTGCGCACCTCTAACCCATTCAAGGGGAATTGGGAGGAAGGAGTTCAGAACCTCTCACGGGGTATTCGGCTCTTAGTCTTGTTTTGAGAGATCGTTGCATCATTCATCATACTTAGTTTTAAAAAGTTTGTTAGATTAGCAATAACACCTATTCACCCCCCTCTAGGTGTTTTTCAATTGGTATCAGAGCTTGGTTACTAGGCTCTTGGCTTAACAACCCTAGAAAGATCCTAATATTGCTAATCATTTCATTCATTCTCACTTAGTAAAGATGGCCGATGGTATTAAGACACCCCCTAAGTTTGATGGATTTAACTTTCCCATATGGAAGGTTAAGATGACCGTTTTCTTGCAATCTCTAGGTAGTCGAGTTGCAAAGGCCGTGACCAAACCCTTTAGTGCACCCCCGGTTGATGAATCCACTTGGTCCGAAATAGAGACCAAAGAATTTGATGCCAATGCTAGGGCTCACTATGCACTACTTCAAGCCCTTAATGATGATGACATAGCTAGAGTTATTCATTGCAAGTCCGCATATGAAATTTGGACACATTTGCTAGTTACACATGAAGGGACCTCACAAGTGAAGAGGGCTAAGATTGACCTTCTTCGGTCTCAATATGAGAATTTTGCATGCAAGAAAATGAAACCATAGATGATATGGTTACAAGATTTACAAAGATTACTAATGGACTTTCTTCTCTAGGTGATGCTATTGATAATGATCAAAGAGTTAGAAAGATCATCTGGGCTCTTCCTCCTTCATGGGAAGTAAAAGCAACAACCTTGAAGGAACTCAATGACAAGGAAGAGATGGAATTGATTGGTCTCATTGGGAACCTCAAAACCCATGAGATGGAGAGAAAAGTGAGGGAGGACATGGCTCCTCCCAAGAAGAAGATAATAGCCTTCAAAAGCCAATCCACACACTCCGACGAAGATGATGAAGAAGAAGAAGATGACGAAGAGCTCTCACTTCTTGTGAAGAACGTCCGGAGGATGTACAACAAGGCTAAATTTCAAGGAAGAAGGAGATGGCAAGGAGGTAAAGAAGAAAGGAAGATTATTTGCTTCAATTGTCAAAGGCCGGGACACATAGTGGCGGAGTGTCCGGATAAAGTGAAGCCCTCCACCTCAAAGAAGCCTCACAAGAAGAAGGCAATGAAAGCTACATGGGATTCCGAGAGCGAATCCGAGGAGGAAATTGATACCGCCAACATGTGCTTCATGGCCAATGAAAGCACAAGCAAGGTAACCCCTTCCACTTCTCCTAATGATGAACTTTCTATGGATGAATTAGGAGAAGCTTTTGTAGAATTATCACATAACTATGATTTTCTTAAGAAAAAGTATTTAAAAATGAAAAAGGAAAATGAATCTCTTAATCATCAAGTTTTTACTCTTTCTAAAGAAAAGGATGAATTACTTTCCACTCTTGTTTCCACTCAAAAGATTTTGACAAGTATAAGATTTCTTGTAAAGGCAAGTCTCCATAAATTGATTCAAATAAGATTACCATGCTTAAAGAAAGAATAGACTCATTGGGAATTGTTTGAAAAAATTGTGAGTTTGATAAGAAGAAGATAGAGGCCATGTTTTCTAAGAAACAAGCCCCTAAGAAAAATGTTCACCATGCTCATGCTCATGCTCATGTTCATACCACACAACTGTTACATCGTGGCAAACCCCCAAAGCATGCTCACACTTCACACACACATCATGCATTCATGTATGGAAGAGTGTTCTCATGTTCACATTGTGGGCGGAAAGGACACTTAGCCAATTTTTGCTATGATAGACTAAGTGCATCTTATCATAATGTTTGGGTTCGCAACACTAACTTTCAAGGACCCAAGAAAATTTGGGTACCAAAGTCAACAATTTTGTTAAATGATATAGGTACCTTCCAAAGCCCAAAGACGTAGAGGATTGTGGTATCTTGATAGTGGTTGCTCTAGGCACATGACTTGGGACATCAACAACTTTGCAACCCTATCAAGTTACCATGAAGGTGGCACCGTCACCTTCGGAGATGATGCCAAGGGTAAAATCATCGGTATTGGTAATGTAAAACTCGGCACATCCCCTTTAATTGAAAATGTAGTTTTAGTTGATGGACTCAAGCATAACCTCTTGAGTGTTAGTCAACTTTGTGATAAAGGTTTTGATGTTATTTTTGATCATATAGCTTGTAAAGTAATTGATAGAATTTCTAATACTTGTGTGTTTTCCGGTTTTCGTGAAAGTAATGTTTATATGATAGATATGTCTAATATGTCTTGTAATATTACTTGTTTAAAAGCCCTCGATGACGACTCTTGGTTGTGGCATAGAAGATTAGGCCATATTTCATTTGACCACATATCTAGGTTAAACACAAAGGAAATGGTGAAAGGTATTCCTTGTTTGAGTTTTGAAAAGGACCGAGTTTGTGACGCATGTCAATTTGGGAAACAAACTAAGTCTTCTTTCAAGTCAATTAAGGATATCATGACATCACGTCCTTTGGAGTTAATCCATATGGATCTATTTGGCCCTACACAAACCAAAAGTCTAAGTGGGAATAGATTTGCATTTGTTTTGGTTGATGATTTTTCACGGTTTACTTGGGTTTTCTTTCTTGAACACAAAAATCAAGCATTTTCATATTTCCAAACTTTTAAGAAAAGAGTTGAAAAAGAAAAAGAGTCTTCAATTTTAAGAATAAGAAGTGATAGAGGAGGTGAGTTCATTAACCTACCCTTTACCACTTTTTGTGAAGAACATGGAATTAAGCATGAACTTTCTTGTCCTAGAACTCCACAACAAAATGGAGTAGTTGAACGGAAAAATCGAACTTTACAAGAGATGGCTAGAACAATGCTAAGTGAATATGGTCTACCACATTATTTGTGGGCCGAGGCCGTAAATACATCATGCTATATATCAAATCGTGTTTTCTTGTGTAAAAATACTTCAAAGACTTCTTTTGAAATGTACTTTTCTAGAAAATCAAATGTTTCATATTTCAAAGTTTTTGGATGCAAATGTTTTGTTTTAAATACAAAAGATAATTTAGGAAATTTGATGCTAAAGCTTATGAGGCAATTTTTGTTGGGTATTCTAATACAAGTAAGGCTTATAGAATCTTCAATAAATCATCTTTGACTATTGAGGAATCTATACATGTTAAGTTTGAAGAATCTAACTTGTTTGTTAAGAATGTTGTAGAAATAGATGCTTTGGATGAAGGCTTGGAGAAAGTGACCTTGGAGGATACTACTACTATGGGAGACAAGCCAAAGGATGATGAAGGAAGTGAAGCTAAAGTAGAAGAGGCTCAAGGAAATGAAAATCAAACAAATGAAGTGGAGCCTACTCAACAACTTCCAAAGGGTTGGAGATACAATCCTCATCATCCCAAGGACCTCGTCATAGGTGAAGTATCAAAAGGGGTAACCACTCGCTCTAAACTTCATGATTATTGTGGACATTATGCATTTATTTCTTATGTTGAACCCAAGAACATCCTCGAAGCCGAGGCCGATTCATATTGGTTGCTAGCCATGCAAGAGGAGCTCAATCAATTTGAGCGCAACCAAGTTTGGTATCTTGTTCCTAGGCCCCACGATAGACCAACAATTGGTACTAAGTGGATCTTTAAGAACAAGTTGGATGAATCGGGTAACGTTGTTAGGAATAAAGCTAGGTTAGTTGCCTAAGGTTACACTCAAATCGAAGGAATCGATTTTGAAGAAACCTTTGCACCCGTAGCACGGCTTGAAGCCATACGGATGACACTAGCATTTGCCTCATATAAAGATTTTAAATTATCTCAAATGGATGTTAAAAGTGCTTTTCTAAATGATTTTATTGAAGAGGAGGTGTATGTTGAACAACCCCCCGGGTTTGTTGATCCTACACATCCGGATTTTGTATTTAAATTAGATAAAGCTCTTTATGGTTTAAAACAAGCCCCTAGGGCTTGGTATGAAAGACTTTCTTCATTTTTGATTTCAAATGGTTTTAAGAAAGGTAAAATTGACACAACTTTGTTTACAAAACATGTAGAAAAAGATATTCTTATTGTGCAAATTTATGTTGATGACATTATTTTTGATTCTATTAATGAATCTCTTTGCCAAGCTTTTGAATCATGCATGAAGGATGAATTTGAAATGTCTATGATGGGGGAGCTCAACTATTTCCTTGGACTCCAAATCAAGCAAAGGACGAATGGGATCTTCATCAATCAAGCCAAGTACACAAAGGAACTCATCAAGAGATTCGGACTTGAAGGCGCTAAAGTGAGCAAAACTCCCATGGCAACAACTACCAAGCTTGATAAGGATGAACAAGGTAAAAGTGTAGACATTAAAGTTTATCGTAGCATGATAGGAGTTTATTGTATTTGACGGCTAGTAGGCCGGATATCATGTTTTCCGTTTGTCTTTGTGTTCGTTTTCAATCATGTCCTAAGGAGTCTCATTTAGTAGCGGTAAAACGCATAATTAAATACCTTAAGGGCACTATTGAAATGGGTTTGTGGTATCCGAAAACCGGACTATTTGATATAAAGAGTTTTTCGGATGCCGACTATGCGGGTTGTAGGGTAGATAGGAAGAGCACAAGTGGAACATGTCAATTCCTAGGTAATTGTCTTGTATCTTGGTCTTCCAAAAAGTAAAATTCGGTAGCCCTTTCAACCGCCGAGGCGGAGTATGTTGCGGCCGGAGCTTGTTGTGCACAAGTTCTTTGGATGAAACATACTCTCCTTGACTATGATTTACACTTTGATCATGTTAAAATATTTTGTGACAATACTAGTACTATTCACATGACAAAGAATGCAAATCAACATAGTAAAATCAAACACATTGACATTAGGTATCACTTTCTTAGAGATCATTATGAGAAAGGTGATATTGATATTGATTATGTTTCTACCGATTTTCAACTTGCCGATATTTTTACTAAACCTCTAGATTATGCTAGATTTTCATTTATTTGTGGTGAGTTGAATGTTTGCATTATGGATTCTTAAAAAAAAATTTCTATTTTGTTTGTTTAACCCTTTTTGATGTATGACAAAAAGAGGAGAAAAAGTATGAGTTTGTTTTGATTGTTTTGGTTGTTTATTGTATATATTTGATGCATTTGAGTTTTTGATAAAACTATGTGTTTTACATTTGAGTTTTTGACAAAATTATGTGTCTTTCAATGCCTTATGTATTTAGCTCTTCATTGACATTTTTGATACATAGCATTATTTGAGGGGGAGCTTTCCAAGCTCTTCTTCCATTTTTGTTTAAATAACCTATATGTTTTGTCATCATCAAAAAGGGGGAGATTGTTGGCCCAAGGTTACAATCACCCTTGTTTAGTGTGTTTTGATGATTACAAAACATATTAGTTATTTGTACTAATATTGCTTATTGTTTAAGTGTGTTTCAGGGTTCTAACTCTACTAAAAGGTTTACACCCTAAAAGAAAGTGTTTCTCAAAGTGGGCTCAAGACTCAAGTGTTGAAGACCTTGATGGTGAAAAGCCCCCTTGAAGAGCTTGTAGTACTTAGAACCAATGTAAGAATTAGAATGTTAAAGTTTGAGTGTTGGATATTGGCTCTAGGATACACACACACAATTTGGTTTTGTTAAAATGTGAGTCTTGTAATTAAGTTTTCATGTTTTAAAAAAAAAAGTTTAAGTTTCATGCCTTAAATATATATTTACATGACTCTATATTTTACAAAAATAAATACCTTGTTTAGATCTTGTTTATATACTCCTACTAGCATATTACTTAAGTTTTCTTAAAGTCAAAAATTATTGTGCAAAATTTTTCAAGTCAAAAAAAATACACTGTTTTTCCTGTTTCAGGCTGACTGGCCGACCGGCCCGGTCGACCGGCCACTGTGCCTGGGCGTGCACGTCTGTGCACGTCCTACGGTCGACCGGGCGGTCGACCGTCTGAGAGCAGGAGTGCTCTCGGGTTTTCTGGGTCGACCGTCCGGTCGACCGCTAGGGGAAGACTGAGAGCAGGTTTGTTCTCGGGTTTTCTGGGTCGACCGGCCGGTCGACCGCCAGAAGACTCGAGCCAACGGCTCTTTGACCAGCTGAGCTGGCGGTCAACCAGCCCGGTCGACCGCCAAGCCTGCTGTTGCCCAACGGCTCTTTCCTCTTTTGTGCAATTCTGAAATCTGTTTTTTGATCTGTTTTTTGGCAGACTTTTACAGGGTTTTTCAGTTCTTTTTAAGAGCAAATAAGCTCTAAATAAATTATTTTAAACCTATTTTCTCCCTATAAATAGAGGAGAAGACTCTCTTGCAAAAGACCAAGAAAAATCCTCAAGTTTTCAAAGTTTTCAAAAGAGAAAAGAAAAGTGTTTAAGCTCTCCATTTCCAATTCTTTCTTGAGCTAGTTTTCAGTTGTATTCCCTTGCAAAAATCATCCCTACAACTGAGTTTTTCTCACTTCACTTCATAGAGCCAAAAATCCCTTACTCATTCTATAGTGAAGTTGTAAAAAGGGTGAGAGTGTTGTAAAAGAGTTTGGTGATCTTGTTGTGATCACTCTTGTTCTTGTTCCTCTTCTTGTTCTTGTGGAGACACCTCTTTGGTAGAGGTTATTGTACTTGGTGGAGCTCGGTGCTCGGGTCTTCGGTAGACCGTTGTAATCGTCCTCGGTGGATAGTGGAAACCCTTCACGGAGGTGAAGGCGGGGAGTAGAGCGGTGGCTCGAACCTCGAAACAAACATCTTGTGTTTGCGATTGCCTTGTGTCCATTCTTTCTTTAAATTTCTATTGCACTATATTGCTTTCTATTACTTGCTTGTGATCTTGTTTCTTTCTTTGTGCTATTATTTCAAGCTTGTGATACTTGTGATATATTGTGTGCATCTCACTATTCATCCATCATACTTTGCCTTGATCGATCATATCTCATACAACAAGGTTGCATTGCGCACCTCTAACCCATTCAAGGGGAATTGGGAGGAAGGAGTTCAGAACCTCTCACGGGGTATTCAGCTCTTAGTCTTGTTTTGAGAGATCGTTGCATCATTCATCATACTTAGTTTTAAAAAGTTTGTTAGATTAGCAATAACACCTATTCACCCCCCCCTCTAGGTGTTTTCAGGTTCATGTGAGGCTAAGTGTTGAGTTAACTTAGCATCATAAGCATACCTAGGTCTCTTCAAAGATAACACTTGACCTATTGTCTGCTTCACTGAATCAGAAGGGTCCAAATTGCTGCTTTGTTTCTCGAGAATGGGCAGAAACTGGTCATCTGCTTGTCTGTGACTTGTATTTTGTTAATGTCGATAAGTTAGACATCGTTCAGACCGGTTGTAGAGCTGTTTGAGAGTTTGTCTTTTTGGAGTGTCAACAGGGACTTAATGCTAGAGAAGTCGTGTGATGTTATGAAATCAAGCAATAATATAAATTAAGAAACAAATGCAATAAATATAGCCAACTAGAGGATATCCCTAAGGTGGTTAAACAAAAAAAACTAGGATTTAGGCCCTGATACCAATTGTAAATCACCTAGAGGGGGTGAATAGTGATGGCTATAAGTTGATAGCAAATAATGCGAAATAAAAGTTAAGTCTAACAATTTAAGCAAATAACAACATCCAACACAATTAGCAAATGCATACTAGAAGATAGCAATAGAATGAAGAGCACTTATAACATGCAAATAGAGAGAGTGAGTTAAAGAGATAAGAAGAGAGAGTAAGCAATCGCAAAAGCAAGAGGATTGTTTCGAGATTCGAGTCACTTGCTTTATGTCCTCGCCTTCACCGCATAAATAATTTCTACCATTGTTTGATCCTGCGAGATCACCACTTACACGTTCTCTCAAGAACGAACTGGACCTGCAAGTCCTCTTACTTGCTGTCTTCTACATCTTACAAATGATGAACCCGCAAGCTTGTATGAGATCTCAACTTCTACAACTCTTCTCAATAACAATGAAGAAGAGGACCTTTCTATGATCACCAAAAGGCTTACAAAATGCAATCTTATAACCAAGAATGATTTTAGCTCAGAAAGTTATGATTAGGAAAGCTTGTAATCAGTGGAGTGAGAATCAAAACAAGAGAGATTTGAAATGGGATTTGAATTGAAGAACACTTCTCTTTTGAAAATTTTCTCTTTGAAAATTGAATCTAGAATGAGTGAAAGTATTATCTCTTGGTTCTAGTTTTGTTGTTATTCTTTTTTCCTAATGGTCAATAGGGTTACTGTATATAGGTACTCAAAAATAGAGAGAACTCATATAGCCACTTTTTTATTAAGCCTTAAACAGTTTTCTAATAATGTAGCCGTTAAAACAAAAAAGTACCAGAAATGTCAGGTCGATCGACCGCCAGACCGCCAACGGTAAAAAATATGACCGTAGGGCAAAGTTAGTCGATCGGCCGTTCGATCGATCCAAACAGAGAGCAAAAGGTTTACAGTCTCTCGACCAGACGGTCGCCCGATATGCACAATAACTTACTTGTGCACTTTGGTCGACCTCCGGTCGACCGATCCTGAGCAAAAGAGAGGACCAGAAATCTGTTTTGAAAAACTGTTTTGACTTTTAGACATATTTTTATTAAATATGTACAAATATAGTTCTTTGAGAAATGATGAAGTTCAAAAATTTATGATCAAAGATCAACACAAACCTAACAAGTAGAGCTCAAATTTTGTAAAAAATATTCTTTTTTAAAATACTCGAAATTTTTCCAAAATAGAGACTTATTTACAACAAACCTTAATTTGCTATTTTTGAAATCCATATTCAAAATCCATGAAATCAAAAAGATATTTTGTGTGTGTGTGTGAGTCAATCTCATAAGCTAACCAATACTCCACTTTTTGGTTTTAACAATCTAAAAACTTCTACAACAGAAAGAATAATCTTTTCTTAGCCAAAGTAGACTCCTTGAGCTTATAACCTTAGAATGAGCTCTTCAACTTGATCTATATAGTTTATCTCTAGGACTACCATCTTGAGGGCTTCATAAACTTGTGAGTCTTCTTGAAGAAGTCATACTCAATGTTGGATTTATCTTTTATCTGAAACTTGTATAGATAGAAATGTCAGATCAAATAATTTCAGGTGATTATCATCATCAGTACTAGGGGTATTGACCTTTAGGCCAACAATTCGACTACGGTAAACTGCTTCCTTTATGTATCTGCTAATTAGTTGACAAATATTTTGGACCAGTCCATTATACAGTTAACTAACCTACCTTAATCTGCTTCTTTTCTTCTACTTCAAGCCATTGTCTTCTCTAACTCATTGGATCTTCTTGGACCATCATCTCCTCTTGAAAATAAGATAAAATCCTTACAAGCCCGAGGGTGTATCAATATCTCCTCAATCTGTTAAATATAGCGGCTAACATTAGGAGTAATTGGGTATGAGTTAATTTCAGGATAAATTATCGATGACTTGAGTGCTAAATAGTAAAGATTTGGGAATATATATCTAAGAAACTCAATAAAGTAACCAACAATGTTCACATTAAGTAGCCATCACCACAAGAACATAACAATGTGTGTTGCTTCCCTCTTTAGTAAATTTCTAGGTTACTTTTTATTTATTCTTTCTTTTTCCTTATTCTTTCTTTTTCCTTTTACCAATTTGTTTTCTTGTTATTCTCGATGATTATTTTTCTTTTTTCCTCCATATTCTTCTCATTTTTTTTAGTTTTTACTTTTTTAGTTCTTTCTTTTTACCTTTTCCCTCAATTTTCTATCCCTTTTTAAATTTCTTTGTTCCTTTTTCTTTCAATTTTTCCTTACTTTTATTTTTTATTTTTTATTTATGTATTTCTTCCGATTCTATTCTACTTTCAACTGTTTTTTCCTTAGACTTTTTTATTCTTTTTTCTAATTCTTATTTTTTCTGAATTTTTTATGATTTTATTCTTATTTTTTCTTTTCTTTGTTTATTCTTTGGTTCTTTCTTTGATTTTGTATCCTTTCTTTATCCTCTACTTGTATCTTTTTTTAAAATCTATTCTCCTTTTCTATTTTCAATGTTACTTTCTTTTTCCTAGTAGTTTTTCTTCTGTCTCCAATGTTTTTTTCATTTTTTTATCTTTATATTTTTTATTTCCATATTTCCTACCTTTTCTCGTTTAGTCATTACTTTTTGCTCTTACTTTCTCTAAATATTTATTGAAGCTCTGATCTTTACTTTTACTCCAAATATATACAATATTACTAGGCTTGTATTATTTAATTTCATCATATTTTGCTAAAACTCTAGCCCATGGTTTAAAATATCCATATCGGTATATATCAGTATTGGCCAATGGTTTTTAGTGTAGATATCGTCAATAATCATATCTAACAATATCATACTTTGAATCGATCGATATTATAGAGTTAATTGTGTATCGATCGGGTACTCAAAATGCGTTAATATATAGCCAACACACACACACACAGATATATATATAAAAATCGGCTAACATTTGAAACCATGTTCTAATCTTTATCTTAAGATTCTTTGTAGTGGGTATGTTATTTTTTGAATAACACTGAAGCTAGTACATTGCTTAATATATCATTTTTTTTGGATATCTTCTCATTAGATCTTCATCTTCTTGTTTCTACAGTAGCCAGATTGAGACATTTGATTTCAAGCCCTTGATTTTTCTACAACATCAGTCATCAGCCCGCTTAACTGGCATTGAGACTCCCCCACCTGTGGCATGAATATAAAGGTATACAAGTTAGGCAAGCTGGTCTCTTTCGATCTGTCTCTCTCAATTACAGCTAGCTAATTAAAGATTACATTCTCTGTTCACTCTTCTTTAGACTCAGACCTTCAAACCTCGTGCCCACTTTTTTTTCTAAGAAAATACGGTGAACCAAAATGGCCCCTCGTGTTTCATTAATAAGGACTTAATGAAAACAATTCAAAAACACATACAAGAACCTTAAGTCCCTCACAAGAATAGAGTAACTCAGCACACGCAGGTGTCGGGAGGACTAAAAGATGTAAAAGTACAACAACCATGCACAATTGCGGCCTATACAAACAAACGTATCAACCCCTGTCATATGCCTTAGACTCCGTGTAGTCTATGAATCTGTAGGATTTTGCTGACTGGCTACTAGGAACGTCCCACAGACGACTATGTTCACACACACACAAATACACACAAGTTCAATTCGTTTGATTTTCGATTTAATTCGTTTTTGAATTTCTAGTACACATATAGATGGTTTTCATAAATATATAGAATCAAAATAAGTTTACATGGTTTAATGTATATTGGATTTCATCTATTTACATCTATTTACATCTATACTTTATATATTTAGAAAAACTTATTTTGATAATTCTATTTCATATGCTTAGAGTTTTATGTTTAACAAAACTTATCTTTGATTTAATGTCAAAAACTTAGATATATCTTTTATATGTGTATTGGATTCTATCCGTAAACTCTATGCTTCAAAAGAGTTTAAATATCTTATTTTTGTATTTATACAAGTTTGAGAGAAATCAGTTTTTCATTTCAAAGTTTGGTTTTTAAAAAATACCGATTTTGTATTAAAGCTTAATTTCTATATCACAAAAATAGTTCAAATAGTTTGTAATATATGTCGATTTTTGGTCACATATATTTGTTATTCAAATATTTATAAGAACTTATTTTGTGAAATTTATGAGATTTTATGGGATTTTATAGGTGTTAAAAAGACCAAGTTTCAAACCTTTTTAACCCTAGCCCGAGCCTACTGGCGGTCAACCGGCCGTTCGACCGAACCAGAGCTCAGTTGACCGATCAGTCGAACGTTGTGCACAAGAACGTGCACAAGGCCTTGTCTATAAGGCCGGTCGACCGGGCGGTCGACCGACTGTAACTACTCAACTCTCAGGTAGTGCCGGTCGACCGAGCGGTCGACCGAAAGGCTGAGTGCCTTTAGGCTCGGTTGATCGGGCGGTTGACCGGGCGGTTGTCCGTTAGCCGAGTTTGCCTGGGGCGGTCGACCGTTGACTCAACGGTCAGAAATATGATCGTTGTGTTGGCCCAGAGGTCTTTCACTCTAGTTTTGATGATGATTAACTCATGTAGTTATAATTTACTAATAATCTTGTGATATTTAGTTTCAGATGTTTGATCAAGATATTAGCAGGTAATTAGCTTCAACAAAGGTGTTTTGGAGCTTTCACATGGTGATTCAAGAGCTCGAGCGTCAAGTTCACATCAAGCACTCGGTTGGAGTCAAACTCGGTGGATCACGTTTGGATCGAGTCGACTTGGAGACGACGCTCTACAAGAAGACTTCGGTACTATGTTTAGATCATGTGTTAAAGATTAGATAGTGTGATATGCTCAAGTTTACAATACACACACAAGTTTCAAGTTTCATGTTTATCAGTTTTCCGTTTTCGATTTAACCGATCTTGGTTTTCAAGTCAAAAATAAAGATATAAATCTTTACATGTATATTGGATTCTATCCATATACAATATGCTTCAAAGTTATTTAAATACCATATTTTTGTATTTACATGTGTTTGAAAAATCGGATTTCCATTTCAAAAATCTAAGTTTTGGAAAATACAGTTTTTGGTTTTAGGCTAAATTTTAAAGACACAAAATGGGTTTAAATAGTTTGAAATGTGTGTTGAATTTTTATCACACACGTTTGTATTTCAAAGATAATACATGAACTGATTTTTGTGGAATTTATGTGATTTTATGAGATTTAATAGAAAAATAAAAAGCCAAGTTTTAATCCTGAAAAAAAAACCTGCCAAGCTCTGGTGGTCGACCGGGACGGTCGACCGGACCAGTAGTCGGTCGACCGACCCAGTCGACCAATGTGTACGAGACGTGCACAATGGCCAAGTGGCTTGGCGGGTCGACCGTGCGGTCGACCAACTGAGATCACCCCACTCTCGGGTGGGGGCGGTCGACCGTGCGCTTTGGCCCGGTCGACCGGGCGGTCGACCGCTGGGCTCAACGGTCAAAAATTTGACCGTTGGCCGGTCGACTGGCTGGTCGACCGGAAGGGCATTCTGGCCCTTTCCAGCTGCCAACGGGCAGATTTTCAAATGGGCTATATATACCCCATTTGAGTTGGTTTTTCAACAAGATTTCAAGAGCCAAAATTTCCATTCTCTCTAGTGTTTAATACAAGTTTTCAAAAGAGTTTTTAGAGCTAAAAAGATTTTATCATATTTGTTTTCAAGGGTTGGAAAAATCAAAGAGAAATAGAGATTTGGGATAGTTATTTTGATCTTCATTTCTATCAAATTCTAAGTTGTTTTCCCAAGTATTTTTCTTTGTGATTTGTTTTTCAAACCTTGATTTCTCACACTTGAGCTTATTATTTCTATCCTATCTATTAGGATCTTGTTTTTGTGAGAAAGATATTGGTTTGTGGTTGAGATAGACCACCAAGTATTATACCCCTCTTATTTATGATATCCCTCTAGTGAGAGGTGATTGAGTTGTATCCCTCTTGTGTATAGGTGATAGTAGAGATTGTGTAGGTATCCCTCTTAGTGAAGAGGTAGATTGTGGTTGTTTTGGCTAAGTGTCTATCCCTCATTTGTGTGGTTGATATTGTGTAGGCTTTGTACCGTGCCTTTAAGTGTAGAGGTTGTGTTGTATTGGAGAGAGGAGTTGTGTACTCCCAAATTGTAATTGCCAAAATCCTCAGTGGAGGTTCCCCGTGTGGGAAGTTCTGTGTGGACGAGTTAGTGGAAATCCTTCTGTGTGAAGGCGAGGACGTAGAGCTGTGTGCTCGAACCTCGAAATATATCTCGGTGTTTGCGTTTGATCCACTTTCTCTAACTCTCTCTTTTACATTGTGCATTGCATCATATTCATATCATTTATATGTTTGTGCTTGATTGTGTGTCATACTTGTGTTAAAGCAAGAGAGCTTCATATAGCACCTCAACTCTTATTCAGAGGAATCAAGAGGAGTTAGTCCAGAGCCCTTCACCGGGAATTCGGCTACACTCTTTGGTTACACTAAGTGTATTGCAATTGATTTTTCAATTCCGCATTATTTGTCATAGATTAGCCGTACACCTATTCACCCCCCTTTAGGTGTAATTTCAATTGGTATCAGAGCCTACGCTCCTGATATTATGTTTAACCACTTAGGAGTGTGATCTTGGTTGCTAATCTATCATTTGCATTTACACACATATAGTTTGCACTCGTGGATAGCCCTCCCATGCTTGATATCTCTAAACTTGATATGTGAAAGGTTAGGATGAATTGGCATTTAAAAGCCATAAGTTACAAAGCTTACCTTGTCATTACCAAGGAGTCCTAGCTTAGTAATAGCATGCATATAGAGGCCAATGCACAAGCCCTAAAGGCACTTAGAGCATCACTTAGTAAAGAATATTTAAATATGATTTCTCATTGTGATTCTCCCTGTGCAGTGTGGAACATTTTGACCTCTCCAAAGCTTCAATTGCCAATCCAAGTAGAGAAGAAATCTAGTGAAGAAGAATCTGAACATCGTTGCTTCATAGTCCAAGGAAATGACTCCCTTGAGATACACTCGGATACTCAATTAGATGGTGCTAGTTCTTCTTCTGATGAATTTATTGATGCCGATGCATTGAATAAAGAGCTATCCATTGTTTGTGAAAATCTATTTGAAAAATATAAAGTTTTCAAAAAGAAAACTTGTGAATTAAATAAAGAAAATAAAGATTTGGTTTCAAATTTGAATTGGTTTTGCAAGAAAAAGTGGAGATTTCTAATGAAAGGGATTCATTGAAATCCAAACTTGAACTTGCACTTAATGAAAACAAAATTTTGAAAACCAAAAATGATTGTGAAAATGTTTTGAAGACAAATGAGGATTTAACTTCAAAACTTGATTTTGTTGTAAAAGAAAATGAATCTTTAAAAAATAAAATTGCTTCAATTTCAAAGGATTTGGATTTGTTTTCAAAGAAAAATTCTACTTTGCAAAATGATATTGATACACATGTATGCCATGCTAGTATAGTTTCACGCCTAGTGTATCATTGCTTGCTCTTCTTCTTCCATGATTAACAATGACATATGTTTGCTTAAGAAGAGTGTTGATAGTTTGGGCTCCACTTTGAGCCATTGTCCCATGAATCACTCACGTTGGAATCTATGTTTCAAAAGAAACAAGTTCCACCTATGCATGCACACAAATCACGGCATACACAAGCTCCTCATGTTCACACTCATAACACATTGTATGCTCATGTGTATACATGTACACATTTGGACGTAAGAGCCACCTTACTAAATTTTGTTATGATAAGATACATGATTCTAATTTAGCAACTAAGTTTGTTTGGTTAGGAAAGGAGCTAACCCTCATGGATCAAAAGAGTTTGGGTACAAAGACAACTCTTATTTTATTTGATGTCGGTGTGAGCTCTCACATGACGTGAGAATGATGGTGCCTTGAGGTTGATGCGTTCCGAGCCTAAAGATGATAATTTGGATGCATCACTTTCAAGGAAAGTTTGGTGGGAGGACCGCCTTGATTTGGAGACATGGAGAGGTGCCCTCATGGTTTTAGTAACGATCTCTTACTCTTCATTTATGTTTACATGATTTTCATATCATTAAGTTTTAGCATGTCTTGATTATTGTGTTAAATGCCATGATAATTAGATTAGTGACATACATGTATAGCATTTGAGATACACTCATGTTCATATGGATTATTACTTTTGTGTACTCACATTTATTTAGCTATTATGTATATCATAGTTCTAATAACATGTGCATTTACCATAATGATCATATGAGTTTTGTTTTGATTTCTATGCTTCATGTTTTGATTACATGTTTAGATGTTAATTTTCATTAAGACTCGTGTATATACTTGTACAACTAGTGAGCCACAAATAGACTATTGTATGTTTATGCCTAAATGCTCATTTGTACTCATTAGATGGACTAATATAACCTAGTTTTGATGATTCATACATTTGACTTGTATTCCCATTTTGTACATGTTTTCATGTTAATGTTTAACTTCATGTATATGTCTATTTTGTCCAAACTAATAATTATACATATACATCCTTGAGCCACTTGCCTTCATGCAGATACTTTTGTGGACTCGATCATGTTTGGACATGTATGTATACGCTAGTTTGTATAAAACATACATATGCCTTGAAGTTGTTTTAATGAAAATTAAATTTTAATGATTTTCGTATTTTCATGTTTTAAGGAATTTCACATTGAGCTTAATTGCCTATTTTCATGATTATGTTTTTCACATTACTCTTATACACTCACTTTGCTTAATGTTTCTCATGACTTTGTTTTCATGAGTATGATATAGCTTTATAGATTTTGAGTGTTTGATGATCATGTGATTTTCATATTTTCATGAAAAATATTTTTGTTTTATTCCTTACTTGAAGGATTTCGTACTATTTACAAGTTTTTTCGTTAAACTAGTTTGTATTCTTTGTTTGGTAGAGTTTTCAAACATGTTATAAGTATTTTTAAACATATTTTTGAAAACACCTATCATCTAAGGGCGGATGGTTGGGCGACCATGCCTTATATGCTTTGAATTGAAAATCTTTTAAACATGTGCATGAATGGGTGGTAGCTATGAGGTATAACTGTTTTCATCATATTTTCAATTGGTATCCCGATTGATAATTTCATGTCTGTATACTCATATTTGGTTTTGAATATATGTATGCTTCATAACTTCAAAAGTATCAATTTCCATTGGTATTTACTTTTCATACATATATATGATTTGTCTATGCTAAGTTTGATTTAGTTCTTAATGACCATTAGTTTTCACTTTGGTATTTTACAAGTTTATGCATCATTGTTATTGGTATTTCATAAAGAGGAGAAAACTTTATGTTTTAGTTTTTAATCGATTGTATTTTCAATTAGTTTTTACTCCCAAGCTTTATGATAAGAAAAGGATTTTCTTTAGTATATCCTTCAATTGGTTTCCTATGCACTTAATGAAAATATCTTATTTTGAAATATGCCAACATTTTCAATATTGGTATAAAAAATCTTAAATTGGATTGATTCTTTCAATTGGTATCTTTATTGCAAAATGTTTTGTTTTAACCAAATAGTTGGTTTCTTTTTCTATTGGTATCATTTTTCATTTTTTTTAATTGATATCCATATTGAGAACTATGTTTATATAAAAAACACTTGACTTTCACTTTCAATTGAAAACTTATGAAATATTTGACTTTCACTTTCAATTGGTGTATTTCGCTTTTATTTTCAATTGATATCAAAATTATAAAAATATTCTCATTTGGGATCAAAATTACAAGATGTTTACAATTGGTATCATGTTTATACATATACATTTCTATTGATATCAAAACATAATATGTTTTATTTTCATTAGTATCAAAAGTTTACAAGATATTAGTATCTTTTGGTATCTTAAAATATTTTTGTTTTGTTTACTTTCAATTGGTACTTTAAATTGGTACTTTCAATTGATATTGTTTAATTTTTTATTGGTATCATAAGTGGTATCAAATGTTTGGATTTGTATTGCTTATATGCAAGGGGAGCTTAACATCTTCCTTATATATAGATTCATGTTGAGTGTATCTCATATTAAGAAGCTTGACCGTTTTTCTTTATGTCTTACACGTGTGTAGGAGGAGCTTCACATCTTCTTTTATACATTGTATATTATACTTTATGTGATTAGAGTCTAGTCATCTCTTTTTCAAGGAAAGATAAGTTCCTGAACCGCTCAATGTAGTCTCAGACAGATTCGCCCTTCTTCTGCACGGTGGAGAGGAGCTTGTCTATGGTTACCTCGGTATCGTCCTCATAGAAACGAGAAAGGAATCGGCTTTCTAGGTCAATCCAGGAATTGACGGAGCCCGGAGGGAGACTTCGGAACCAATCAAATGCTACCTCCTTTAATGTGCCAATGAACAGCCTAACCATGATAGCATCATTGTCTATAACATTACCGGTCTGAGACCGAAAATAGTAGATGTGCTGGTTTGGCGAGCTTTTACCATCGTACGTATGTAACGTTGGTGGTTTGAACTTCGGTGAGTATGGTACTGAATCCCACTCCAGCGGGTAAGGACGGACTGTCCCTACTTTCTTTAATTCATCCCTTTGGGCTAAGGATGCGATTTAAGCTTGGATGCCTCTAAGAACTTCAGCGTCCAAAGAGGAACCCTCCTTTGACTTCTCCGTCCTTGGCTGTTCATTGCTAAGATGTTCTTCCTCATCATAGTTACTTTTGATATCATTATTGAGCGAGCATCTGTTGAATGTTGTTCAGAGCTTCTTGCTGGGTCTTAGAAGTTTGCTCCTGAGCTTCCAAACGCTGACGAAGGTCGTCATTACCATTGTCAGCAATGTTTATTTATGATGCTCTGTCTGTTCGCACCGAGCTGACTGTCGCCGAGGAGGCATACCCACTATATTCATCCTCTTCATCAGACCACCGGACTGATCCTCTCTTTGGTTCCGACGAAGCTACTGCCGTTGAGGAAGATGGCTGTTCATAACTGTAGGGTATTGCAACCCTAGATCTGGTATTTCGGAAGACACCTTCTTCATGTACCAAGACTTCGCCCAAGCTTGGGCTATAATCTGGATCTGGGGAGCTGTAGGGAGTGTCGTGAGACGCTCGTCTGTCTCTGCGCAGCTCTCGTCCTCTTCCGGTCATGTTAACGGATACAGAGGGTAGATCCCGCGATACGCTCCTTTTGCGATGCTTCACAGGGGCCTGCGCCGTCAGTCGATCAAACACTGACCGTAGGCCTGAAAGAGTGGCGGAGATTGGTCCTAGTCGGCAATGGACTGAGTGGACTGTCATCAACTGACATCCCATTTGTTGACAACAGGAGGAAGAAGTTTAGAAAGATTCCGACTTCCGTTTACTTGTAAGAATTCGCGCAAGTCAAACCCAGTTGGGTTTAAACGATCCAGCGTAGAGGCTCTGTTGGATCGCGCATAGGACGATGTCCTGCTCCTTTTATCACCGCAGAGGGGATTAGCAATAAATAGTGCTTCAGCTCTAGCTTCGCGGCTAAGAACCTTGGGAATATCCTTGGGTGTTGAAGCTGCATAAGCACCGCTGTCAACACTTAGGGACGATCCCTTAGCTCCGCTACGAAGCGCGAGCTTAGTGCTTGATGAACTGGGGAGCAGAGCACGCTGTGGTGGTACTTATCCGCTATGCTGCTGCGAAGGCGATTAGCCTTAGATAGTGCTTTAGCTCTAAGTTCGCGGCTAAAAGCTTTAGAAACGCCCTTGGGCGCTGAAGCTGCATGAGCACCGCTATGAGCACTTAGGGACAATCCCTTAGCTCCGCTGCGAAGAGCGAGCTTAGTACTTGAAGGACTGGGGAACGAAGCACGCTGTGGTGCTTTGGTTCCAGCTTCGCGGCTAAGAACCTCATGCGTACCCTATGGTACAGTAGCTTCACTCATGAGAACGAGGCTGGCGCGAGTCGTTACTGCTCTGGAATTGGGCGAAGGTATGGTCGCCATTGTGACTTCGCGGCTAGCAGCCTTGTTGGAGCAGGCAGGGGATCTTGCCTTTTCTTCGCAAGAGAGACGCACTTGTGGCGTAGCTACGCCTGAGGCTTTATTCAGAGCCTTCTGCTTTGGCCTCCACATCTGCTTTGACAAGGGAGACATAGGTTCGCAGGGAACCTGACTAGCCACACGCGAGGCTGAGGGGTGTTGGCAGAATTCTGCTTCTGGTTTCTGTTCTGAAACCTTGGTCATGAAGACCTTTCTATGCTTCCGTGCATGAAGCATTAGACCACCCCTAGAGAGGACTTCTTCAAATTTTCCTTGGTCGAAGTGCACGATCAGGTTCTCAAAAGTGATAGGCTTGAACTGCGGCCTTGCTTCCTTGTTGCGCCAGAGGACTATAGTAGGCTCGCAGAGAGCCTTATCTGTCTCCGCAGAGATTTGCTTTGAAGATTTAGCCAGAGGGGCTCTGGCTACATTGGCTTCCTTGAATTCAGAGATAGGCCCGAAGGTCTGTTCGTCGCATTGCGACACTTAATTCTTAGCAGTGGAGAAATTCATCCCCAGCGGAGTCGCCATCTTGTTTTCATTGATTTTACAAAGGGGAAAACTTACAAAAGGAGTCGAGGAGCTAAATTACAAGTATTCTAAAAAGATTACAAGTAGATCTCCTCTGAGATTCTGGAGAAGTGTGCCGATAGGAGTTGGTCAGCGCGCTACCACTTTGTCCCTTTGACGATGCGATCTATAGGATTCCCGTCTCGCCTGGTTCGGGGAATCGGAGAACAGAAGATTGGTAGAACCCTCCTGTTACTTCTCAAAACCGCCTTCGCTTAGGAATTCCTTCTCGCCTGGTTCCGGAGATTCCTTGAGAAGAAGATATTAGGGTATCAGCACCCTGATTAGAGAAGCAGTTCTCTAAAGTCTCTGAATTATTAGAAGCAAGAGAATAGATCTCTATTTATCCTCTCTCTCTCTCTCTGTGCGCATCTTGTGCGGTCTTCTTGTGGAGCGTGCCCTCTGGTCCTTGTGGTCCTCCTGGTCCTCTTGGTCTCCGTGTGTCCCTAGTGGGCTATTTATAGGGAGAGCAGGGGTATAATTGTCCCTTGAAAATATGGAAACAGATTGAATCAAATCTGAAAAGTTGCCTTGCTGCGAGGCTAGAATCAGCTTCTGCGAAGTTAGAAGTAGCAGGTTGCGTTGATCCTCCTGATCTGTTTTGATCCTTTCCATATAATTAGAAGATTTTCCCTGATCCTCTTACTCGTTTTAGAAGAGTCAAGAGATCATGGCAATCAACTGCCAAATTTGATCTCAGATTTGATCTTGATTGGATTTGATCTTGATCTGAATAGATTTGATCTCATCTGGAGATTTAATTGGTCAAAGGTTGACCATGACGGACCCGCAGCGGAGCTGCCGCGTTGAGCTCACAGCGGAGCTGGAAGGCGCACCTGGCGAAGTCTGAAGAAAGCTCTTCAGCGGAGCTAGATAACATTAGTGGACCGAACATCCTTCTGCGCGGTTGCATGTGGCTTTCGAGCGAAGCTAACTCTTCTACGGAGTTAACTGAGCACTTCAGGCAAAGCTATAAGTTAGCTTCCTGACAAAACTGTGAATGGCTTCAAGGCGAAGTTAGGTGATCTTAGCCTCTCAGGTGAGGCTATTCCTTTAGGCTCATGTGATGCTAAATGTTAGTATCTTAGACTTGCTGAGGTCTGTTTAGACACAATCTGGGCTTACTGTCGCTTCACTGGATCAGTAGAGTCTAAGTTGCTGCTTTGTCCCTCGGGGATGGGTGAAAACTGATTGCCAGCTTATCTGTCACTTGTCTTTTGTAAATGTCAACAATTACAGAACCGGTCGTCAGCTTGTCTGTCACTTATCTTTTGTAAATGTTAACAAGTACAAAACCGGTCGTCAGCTTGTCTGTCACTTGTCTTTTGTAAATGTCAACAAGTACAGAACCGGTCGTCAGCTTGTCTGTCACTTGTCTTTTGTAAATGTCAACAAGTACAAAACCGGTCGTCAGCTTGTCTGTCACTTGTCTTTTATAAATGTCAACAAGTTTAGATATTGTTCAGGCCAGTCAGGATCTTGTCTTTTTTAAAGTGTCAACAACAAGAACTCAGTAAGATTTCACATTGGGCGCGCGACCCCCGCTCGTAAGGCAATTGACGCACCTTTAGCAAACCCGGCAACAGTCACCGCCTCCACTGTCAAGAGGAAGAAGAACCCATACGCCAAACCCGATGTTGGCAAGTGTTACAGGTGTGGTGAACCTGGACACAGGTCCAATGACTGCTCGAATAAAAATAAGTCAACATAGCAGCCTATGAGGGAGAAGACGAGGTGGAGATCAAACTGATCTGGAAGACTTCGACTTTGCTGAAGAATATGGAGAGTCGGTCACCTGCGTGGTCCAGCAGTTGCTATGCAACCAAAAGAACTCTGACACTATACAACGAAATCAAATTTTCTACTCGAAGTATTTGGTCAAGAGCAAGGTGTGCAATCTCATCATTGACAACGGCATTACTACGAGAACATCATGTCTAGCACATTGGTAGACTATTTGAAGTTAGATATGGAGCCACACCCGAACCCATACACCATTGGGGGATAAAGAAGGGCCCCTGTATCAAGATAATGAATCTTTGTCATGTTCATATTTCAATTGGCAAGTTTTATCAAGATTTTATTACTTGTGTGTTGTCGATATGGATACATGTTACATATTTTTGGGAGGCCATGGCAACATGACGTTGTTGCTACCCATCGAGGCAAAAGGAAATATACATGTTCACTTGGGAGGGTAAGTGAATTGCCATGAAGACTATCCCACATGCACTGAAGCCGACTAAACAAGAGAAGCCAAAGTTCATATCTATATGCAATCGAGATGAATTCTTGGCGGAGTCCAAAGAGACAAAGCAACGATTTGCTTTGGTGGTCAAAAAAGAAGTCGAACCATAAATTGAAGTTCCTAAGAAGATGAAGCCGATGTTGAAGGAGTTCGAAAGAATAATTCATGATGAGCTCTCGACGACGAGTTACCACCCTTGTGAAGGACTTCAGTAGCTTGGTAGCACCTATGACAAATGGTTGAAGAAAAAGGGTCCTCTTATTTGGACAGAAGAAGCTTGAAGAGCTTTTGCACTCGTAAAGGAGAAGTTTACTAATGCCCCTATTTTAGTTTTTCTATATTTCTAGAAAGTGTTTGAGCTAGAGTGTGATGCTTGTGGAGTGGGCATTGGAGCAATACTCTCACAAGAAAAGAGACTTATTTCCTTTCTCAGTGAAAAGTTAAATGAGGGGCGACAAATGTGGTCTATCTATTAGCAGAAATTGCATGCGGTGTATTGTTCATTGAAGACATGAAAGAGCTATCTTATAACGAGTGACTTTGTACTATTTTCAGATCATCAATCAATTCAACTGTCACGCCCCGCTTCCCAAAATACGTGAAAACGGAGTCGCGACGAAGGTCGGCGACGTATATACGCGAGGAAATACCCGACGTATAACAAAATCTACTACGATAAATCAATATCACTGCAATAGGACATATAAATATCTAACACAATGATAACAGATGAATATGAGAAAGAAATGGTAACATGATGCGATAAAGATAGAATCAGGAAATAACATGAATGAAAGAGAAAGAATACCTAAAATCAAGAAAAGAGAAACTCCAGCTCCTCGCAATGTGTACGATCACACAAATACCTGAACAATAAAAGAAGGTGTCCAAAAATAATCCCTGGACGTGTGAATCGAGGGTCGTCAGAAGTGACCTAATGAGAGTGTGTGTAACAAGGAATGTGTTCATGCATAAAAAAAACAATGTAAGCAATAACATGATAATCTGAAAATAAAAGGTAACAAAATAATCAATATCAATAGCAAACTATGAACGATATATAACTGATAACATGATAACAGGGAACAACTAATGTCAAAATGTATAACCTAGCATATGTCACTAGTCTGTGTACAATCCTATATCTATCATAGGTTATACATATATATACAGTCAGGTGATCACGATTAGTCACAATACATTAACAGTTTATCATTATTAATTATGTCAGCGAACACCAATTGCCACATATAATAGAGGCATCCCATATTACGCCAACCACACATGCCAATCAAGGTCCTCAGTTATTGAAACTAATCGGTTGGAGACATTATCTGTGTTTTAGATGGGTCCCGTGCATACTGGGACCACGGCTCAGACTCCTGGCGCTGAACCAGGACCTACCGCAAGGTAGTCAGGAACATGTATAACAGGAACAGGTACATGTATAACATGTATGACATGAACAGGAAACAGGACGGTGTGCCAGTCACCCTACGGGAACCCTGTAGTGAAACCCTCTTTCGGCTGTGCAACCTAAATCCTAGGTCCACCCAAAATACAGACGCTGTCTCTTCCACCAATTTTTCCAATCCCAGTGTAAGTTGTTTAATATCATGTTATTAGTTTATCAAGATTATTTAATGTGCATGTTACTTGAATCACTGGGATAACTCGGTAGTAGTCACGATAACAATATCAACATGTGTAATCAAGATACCGGTATAACATGAATATATAATATCAGTGAACAGGATGCCGGTATAACAGGAATATGTAACAAGTATAATATGACGGTGTTGTTACCGTGTAACAATATTTTCCCAGTAATTAAGTAACATGGACAATAGTATCAGGTAGATATCATATATAAACAATCAAGTTTCTCATGTAAATCAAAATATTCAGGATGAGTAATAACCAAATACATGAATATCAAATCTGATAACTAATACCAATTATATCAACCTCAAGATCGAGCTGAGTCAAGCCACAGTCTAAGGGGTATTAAAACTAGATCTAAGCAAATAACGATAAACTACCAATGAAATGGCACAGATACAAGCTCCTATCAACTACGTAAATAAAGTAAATAATAATGGATGTCTCATGAAGTAATACAAGTAATCAAACTGGCAAAATACAACAGAAAGTCACATGAAATGATAAGTGTAACATGTAAATGCATACCGACAACGGTAAATAAGGAAATGCACAAGAACGATCACTCACAAAATAGAATTTATAAATTAAACAAAGAAGTAAAACACTCACAATAAAATTTAATAAAATTAAACAAAGAAGTGAAACACTCACAAAATAGAATTATAGAAGGAAAAGAAAACACTCACAAAATTCTTATTTACTTGAAGAAGAAAGAGAACACTCACCTGAACTCAATCACAATCTAAAGCACTGAAATTCTAGGATCCCGATAAATCTACATAAATTATTTCAATAGAATTTGTTAGATTTTTAAAAGAATATTTTAAGGAGTTTAAATCTTGATTAATTAGTTTGGGAGTTAGAAATATGGTTCTTTAGGTTTTAATGAATCTAATAGATTTAATTTAAACTAATTTCTAATTTTTATTGATTTTTAATAGGCTTTAAACTATTAAAATATTTAACGGCTCTAGATTTACCATTAAGGAAAAATGCTTTTAAAGTAGGTGGTTTGAATTAATTTATATTGCTATTTTTCTAAAATTTTATCATATAAAGTAAAATTATTGTAAACTATTATTTATATTTTTCTGTTTTTTGATTTTTAGCTAATTATTTTAATATGAATTTCCCATTCTTTCTTTCTTCTTCTTTTTTTTATTTAACCTATCTCTAACAGTAGCCCAGGCCTAGGCCCAGGCCCATGTCCAGGCCTGGGCTGGACCAGGCCGGACCCAGGTCTGGTGCAGATTCCTTTTTTTTTTTTTTTTGAACACAGGCCTGGCCAGGGCCTGCCCAGGCCAGGCCTGGTTCGGCTGGCCTGAACTGTAGGATTTTTTTTATTTTCTTATGAAGTGTACACAGTGGGCCGGCCCATCCCACTGTGCACCCAAGGGCACAGGTCGAGTTCTGCTCGAGGCCATTTGGCCGAGAGCAAGGCTGGAACGTTTTTCTTTTTTTTGAAAATCTGTTGTTTAAAACTTCTAAAAAAATAATTAAATTAAAATTATGATTGGTATATCTTTACATATATTTTTAGGGGAATTAAGTTTTAATGTATAAAAATTTATGGAGATCATAGTATAGACATGATTTTAATAAACAATTTATATCAAATAATTTTGAGAAAATAAATTACTTACTTAGATTTTGATTTGCTCAAATCAAGATTTTGTGGAGTATTAAAATAATGATTATATAAAAATTATATTAGGAAATTTCTAGAACCATTAAATATATTATGGTGAGTTTTGTCATTTGGGTATAGATAAGTTGAATAACAGATTATTGAGATTAATAATTTATTTATTTGGTTCTAATTTAATTAATTTATTTTTAAGAAAACTGAAATTAATTTCACAAGTTAGATCTACTTAGTTGAGCTGTTCCTCCTTACTTTCTCCTCAATCTCTGTACCTCGAAGCCCTTTTCGTTCATGATCCACTTGAGGAGAGGGGAAGGAAAGATGAAAGGGGAGATTTTAGATTAGGGTTTTCTCCTGAGGTAGAAGAGAAAGAAAGGGTTTAGGTCTTTATATAGGTTATTAGAGATTTTAGAAAGCTGAATTCCAATTAGGTTTATAATGCTTAATTTAGCAGTTAAGATAAGAATTGAGATTGCTAAAAAAATCTCAAAGAGATTCGGTTTAGATTGTTTAATTTAGTAATTAGGATTAGGATTGGGTTTTGGGTTAATGGGTAAGGACAATTAAGATTAGAAATAAGGTTAATCAGTAGTAATTGTATAAAGAAACTATGTATACCATTCACCGCCAATGAAAACCTTATTTTTCTCCCTATTTGAGCCCTATTCAACTCTTATAAAGCCTAGTTTAGGCCAATCGGGGCTGAAAATTTGACTTTGGTCAAACTCTCAATTTAGACTAGAGACAAGTTTAATTAGTGATAATTGTACATAGAAACTACGTAATACAACTCATGATTCTTGAAAACTAAGTTTTTTCCTCTTTGGGCCCTATTTGGTATTTTTAAGGCCTAGTTCAGGCCAATAGGGCTGAAAGTTTGACCAAAAACCTAGTTCAGGCCAAAAGGGCTGAAAATTTGACTTTTAGTCAAACTTCTAAATTAAGACTAGAAATAAACTTAATTAGTAATAGTTGTACATAGAGATTATGTAATACCACTCTCAGATATTGAAAATCATGTTTCTCCCTGTTTGGGCTCTATTCGACTCTTATTAGCCCTAGTTCAGGCTAATCAGAGCTGAAAGTTTGACTTTTAGTTAAACTTCTCAATTAAGATTAGAAACAAGTTTAATTAGTAGTAATTTTGCATAAAACTTATGTAATACTACTCACGCTCTTGAAAACCTCGTTTTCTCCTCGTTGGGGCCTTATTCGGCTCTTATAAGGCCTAACTCAGGTCATTCTGCTGAAAGTTTGACTTTTGGTCAAACTTATAAATTAAGACCAGAAACTATGTTAATAAGTAGTAATGTACATAGAAAACTATGTCATACCACTTGCGATTCTTGAAAATCATGTTTTTCTCCCATTTGGGCCCTTCTAGTTCAGGCTACATTAGCCTGAAAGTTTGACTTTTGGTCAAACTTCCTAATTAAGATTAGAAATAAGTTTAATTAGTTGTAACTGTACATAAAAACTATGCAATACTACTGATGAATATTTATGGAGATCATAGTATAGACATGATTTTAATAAACTTATATCAAATAATTTTGAGAAAATAAATTACTTACTTAGATTTTGATTTGCTCAAATCAAGATTTTGTGGAGTATTAAAATAATGATTATATAAAAATTATATTAGGTAATTTCTAGAAACCATTAAATATATTATGGTGAGTTTTGTCATTTGGGTATAGATAAGTTGAATAACAGATTATTGAGATTAATAATTTATTTATTTGGTTCTAATTTAATTTAATTTATTTTAAGAAAACTGAAATTAATTTCACAAGTTAGATCTACTTAGTTGAGCTGTTCCTCCTTACTTTCTCCTCAATCTCTGTACCTCGAAGCCCTTTTCGTTCATGATCCACTTGAGGAGAGGGGAAGGAAAGATGAAAGGGGAGATTTTAGATTAGGGTTTTCTCCTGAGGTAGAAGAGAAAGAAAGGGTTTAGGTCTTTATATAGGTTATTAGAGATTTTAGAAAGCTGAATTCCAATTAGGTTTATAATGCTTAATTTAGCAGTAAGATAAGAATTGAAGATTGCTAAAAAAATCTCAAAGAGATTCGGTTTAGATTGTTTAATTTAGTAATTAGGATTAGGATTGGGTTTTGGGTTAATGGGTAAGGATCTCAATAGTAATGAGTTATAGATTATTGGGTTTTAGTTAAAAGAAATAAGTAACATGAAGAATAAGAAAATAGATAGTGGGCTTGTGGGCTTAGGTTTTGGGCTTAAAGAAAAATAGAAAAAGGAGAAGAAAATGAATGAAAATAAGGAAGTGAGCTTGGCTCATGTGGGCTTAGCATAAAAAAGAAAAGGAGAATGAGCTGAGCTTATTGGGCTTGCATGAAAATAATAATACTACTTATAGTGATTAACAATATCATAATAATAATTAATAATAATAATTACAATAATAATAACAACAATAGTAATAATAATAAAATTATTAACATTAAAAATCTTATCTAATAATACTTGATAAAAATACTAACATTAATAATAATGACTAAAACAATACAATATGAACAAGAATAATGACAATATCATTATTAACAATAATAGCAACTACAATAATAATACTAGTAACATAGTAATGAGAAAATACTAGCTAGTAATTAATACTTTATAATGCTAAATATAATTATAAGGCTAAAATACCATTTACTATCTTAAAATAATTTGTACTGTAACTCAAGTTAATAAGTAATAATAATATCACCAGTAAAATAAAATAAATACTTTAGAAAATAAAAATAAAATAAAATAAATATTTTAGAAAAATAAAATACAGTATTTTAGATTAGGGATATTACATCAACACTTCAAGAACTAGAAGCACATCAACAAGATGCATGCAAGTGGGCATCCTACTTTGAGCAGTTAAACTTTATGATCCATCACAAATTTAGAGTAGATAACAAAGTTCATGATGCATTGAGTCGAAGAGCTTCATTGTTGATCTCTTTGCAAAATGAAGGTATTGGGTTCGAACTTTTGAAGGAGTTATAAAATGAAGATGAAGATTTTGCTGAAATTCAGGAGAAGTGTTCGTCACGACAGCCCGCACAAGGTTTTCGTATCTTGGATGGATTACTTCTAAAAAGAAGTCGGTTATGTGTACCAAAAACTTCTTAAAGGAGAAAGTTATTAGAGAACTACATGGAGGTGGGCTTGCAAGGCACTTTAGAAGAGACAAGACTATAACTAGTCTTGAAGAGATAAATTATTGGCCTTAATTATGAAAGTATGTGGCTACCATTGTGAGGAGTTATCCGATTTGTCAAGTTGCTAAAGGACAAGCTCAAAAATATGGGTTTATATGAACCTTTGCTCGTCTCCAAAGACAGTTGGGAAGACTTGAGTATGAATGTCGTGTTGGGACTTCCTCTCACACAAAAGGGAGTGGACTCCATCTTCGTAGTAGTTGATCGATTCTCCACGATGGCACACTTTATTCCTTAACGAAAGACTTTCAACGCACCGCATATGGCCAAGTTATTCCAAGAGGTTGTGAGATTGCATGGCGTGCCAAGTTCAATTATTTCTAATAGAGATACCAAGTTTTTAGCAACTTTTTGGACTACTATATGGAGGAGAATTGACACATCACTATAGTATAGTAGCATGAGACATCCTTAATCTGACGGGCAAACGGAAGTTGTCAACCACACCTTAAGTAACTTGTTGAGAAGTATATGTGGAGACAACATAATATACAGCTTAACGGGTATGTTACCCTTTTCTATTATCTACAGGAAGATACCTCATCATCTTTAGACTTAATCAAGTTACCTATTGGAAAAAGATTTAGTAGTGCAGCCTGTGCCATAGCTGAACATGTTCTTGACGTTCAAGAGTCGGTTTGATCAAAGTTAGAGAAATTTAATGCGAAGTACAAAACAGCAACCAACAAGAAGAGGCGAGAGAAAGTTTTCGAAGAAAGAGATATGATGATGGTGTATTTGAAAAGAGAAAGATTCCTACAGGGTCATACAACAAGTTGAAGCCAAAGAAGTATGTGCCTTTCAAGATTGTGAAGAAAATCAGTGATAATGCCTATGTTGTGGATCTTTCGAGCGATATGACATTGTCCAAAATGTTCAACATGGCGGATCTCCATTTTTATTACCCTACCGAGCAACTATATACAAATGCTAACTTGAAGACGCTTTTTTTTTTTTTGAAGAGCGAGGGATTGATGTAAGAGATCAAGAGGAGAATGACTTAATTTAGTTACATGTCGACAGTGCCTTTCACCTGTCGATAGGCTTTTATAGAAAGTCACAGGTTTACAGTCCTGTTGACAATATCCTTCACCTGTCGACAGCTTTTACAGAAAGTCAGGGGTTTACAATCCTGTCGATAGCATCTTCACCTATCGACAGGTGTACTGCGTATAAGAATTTCCTAATTTGTTTAGGAGTTATTTTTCTTGTACGTTTTGATTTCCAATTTGTTTTATTTTTGTTTCTTTATTTTACTTTCTTAGTTAGAGTAGTATCCTTCTTTTATTTACCATTTTAAAGCCATTGTATCTAGTTTTTTTTTTTTTAAATCCAACTTTGATTAATACAATTGAGTTTGTACTCTCCAATTGCTTATGGACAAGAGTTATTCTCTTTGGCTCGTAGATTCGGATCGATTGCACGTGGATTCGCGTAGTATCCCTACATGAAGTCTTCTTCAGAGTTAGTTGGCACTAGAACGAGATCTAGCCGACGTCTTTCGCTTCCCCGCTCTGCATCAATTTCCAGAAGGTGTATTGCCTGGAGTAACCAAACTCTTTAGTCTGTGCTCCATGAGGGCAGCGAAACAAAGAACTTTCCCTGATGAGAGAAGCATAAATTATAATTAAAATTAGGCAAAAAAGAAACACCCTATAAATAGGGTATCTGCATGCATGTCTCAAATCTACAAAAGGAAAACTCCACTCACTCTATTTTGTTAACTTCTGCATCGATCAAGCAACCCTGTCAAGCTGCCAATAAACCATTCAATTATTTGTGAATTACCACTAGATCTTCTTCTTTCCCTCTAGCTCCCCTTATATTCTCCGCACAAAATAATTTAGCTATTCTCAGTTTATCAGTAAGTCCATCTTTTTATTCCCTGCTTCTCGCGAGAAAGTGATTTTTCACATAAGACACACCTCTCAATCTGCTGTGACTTCCCATTAACCAACAATTTACTATTTGTAGTTGTAGTGTTCTCTGGACATGGGTCTTTAACTAGATCAGCTGCCACTTGAACCACTCCCAATGGTCCATC
Organism: Agave tequilana; assembly: GCA_038442645.1. Classification (NCBI taxonomy): domain Eukaryota; kingdom Viridiplantae; phylum Streptophyta; class Magnoliopsida; order Asparagales; family Asparagaceae; genus Agave; species Agave tequilana. The sequence goes on along the minus strand of JAVJIF010018150.1, from coordinate 16,053 downwards.
ACCTATTAACCTATGTGTCTTTCATGGACGAGATCATCGATTCCCCTGGCGATGTCAGCCTGTTGCGCGCCAGGAGCATAATTCAGAACTCGCTCGGGAGCGACAAGGTGGTGGCGGGGCTGTTCAACTGGATATCGGAGGAGGTGACTGTCGATCCAGAGAGCAGCCTTGTGGAGGTGAGCCAGGAAGTGCATAAGTACCGCAAGAAGAAGCGGAACCCGTGGCGGGCCACGCTGCTGCACACTTGTTTCAGGAATCCATGTTGCTGCGCTGTCGCTGGCCAATGCGCTGCTTGTTATTGGGCTCGCAATTTGCCAGACTGTGTACAGTATCTTACAATACTATCAATCCCCAGCTGTTAATTTGTTCAGTTTGTTTGTTGGGTGAGAGTTCTTGGTTCCTTTTTGGTTCTTTTATTCTTTTTGTCTGTTTGGGCTTGGTTTGTGTGTGCACAAGGGAGCTTGTTTTATGCATTTAGAAAATAAATATGGATTTGCCTTTATTTTTCCGATCTAATACTGTTCTAGCTTGTCTCATATATTCATTCAGTATTGTATCTTTTTCTTCTGCCACCTCCTTTTCTTTCAGGACCATGATGTCCTCTCCCTCTCTTTTTTCAAATAGAAGTTATAGATATTTTGTATACTTTCGCACTTTTTGGATATAAATAAATGAAGGATGAATTAAATGTGAACCTAATTATATAAGGTTTGTTTATAGAATAAATGGAATTAAACCAGAAGCGGTAGAACTATGTTAAGAGCTTAAGCTTCATGGAAAAGGCTCACTGGGGGTTCATTTTCTGAATAGAATTCATTAGCACGATGAACTTTTTCTTCATTTGTCATTGTCCACTGTATGAGTCTATACTCTTTAGTTTCATCCTTATTTATTAAAACTCTAAATCTTTACTGTAAGATTCTTTGTGTACTATTCTTCGAATGTTTAAAACACATTGGATCTTGTACATTGATGCCTAATTTTTTTTTTTTCTTTGGATATCTAAATACATTAGATCCATCCAGAGGCGGAGCCGAGAGATCAAGGGGGGCACGTGAGAACCCCCAAAGAAATATAATATTAAAAAAATATTTAACAATAAAAGTGATTTTATTATTTAGAATAATTTAAAGATTATAATACTACAAATGTAGATTACACTCTATTTAAAAAATAATGAAAATTCGTTTCGAATGTAATTAGAAATGTCAATAATAGAAGTTGTAATATACTATTAATTTAGGATTGGAATCATTAGTTTTTAATTTAAAAATATTAGAATTATAAATAACTCTTTTTTCTAGTTAAATTTCAGTAGACTTTAATTATAGAATATTTATCAATTTAATGTTTATGATCATTTAATAAAACATATTTTAAATAATTTAATATTTTTAAGATTACTTTCTCTCAAAAAAAATTAAGATTACAAGTCTAATACTATCCTATTACGTCTACACTACGCTGGAAAAAAAAATCTTGCATCTACCACTGTTTTGATCATTGCTCAAGAGCGATCGGCAAAAATTTTGATTGATGTAAAGTTGTTTCCGATTGATTTAAAGTTGTGCGGCTTCAAAGTCCTGTCTACGCGCTACTGTATCCATGTGCTTGTTTCTGCAGCAGAGAGACATTTGATTTCTTGACATGTTTGATTGGTGCCCTTGATTTTTCTGCAACATATGCAGCTAATTAAACTCTGACTGTCATGCGACCCATTCACCTGTTGCATGCATATATCGAAATTCCTCCAAAAGGCATACAATTTGGGCAAGCTTCTCTCTCTCTCTCTCTCTCTCTCTCATACAATTTGGGCAAGCTACTCTCTCTCGTTTCTCTCTCCCTCTCTGATTTACAGCTAATTAAAGGTTACATTCTCTGTTCACTCTTCCTCAGGCTCAGACACTTTAAACCCTGTCCCCCCTTCTTCTTATGTATTGCACAAGCTTATTTATTAAAGCCCGAAAAAAATTTATACCTTCCATCAATTCGCTGTAAAGCACCAAATTCCCATTTCCTTTAACCTTTTCTTCCCTTTATTTCTTCCTGTAGTTTCTATTTCTATGTTCGATCACATCAGAGCTGCACCACGCACTTCAAGCAATACTTGCATAGTTCAAATTGCAACCTTCTGCTGCTTAATATTCCATGGCCACTACCAATGTCAGGGACATTGAGCTTGGAGGTAACACGGTACTGATCAAGACCTGGATGGGGGACATTAAGAACAGAGCCAAAGACGACAACTTAACTTCATTAGAAGAGCTACTGTGGAAGAACGCGTCAATTTATCAAGTGCCCGCCTTCGCGAGGGACCTCAATCCCAAGGTGTTCGCCCCCGTGATGGTCTCCTTCGGCCCCTACAACCACGGCCAACGCGACCTGGAGCCGCTGGAGGTGCACAAGGAGAGGGCCCTCGTCCATTTTGTCAAGAAATCGGAAAAGCCCTTTGAAGAGATCGTTAGTGCAGTGGACGGCGTGCTGGACGCACTGCTGGGTTCTTACTACCGTCTGGATGACAAATGGAGACGCGACACTGACGGGTTCTTGAAGCTCATGATCACTGATGGGTGCTTCATGCTTGAAGTCCTTCACTATGCAGCGAACAATGGGAACGGGTACTCGTCGACTGATCCGTTCTTTAGCCAGCATGGGATTCACCATAAAATGCCGTACATGAGGAGGGACATGCTATTGATCGAGAACCAGCTGCCATTGTTGCTGCTCAGGACTCTAATTTCTGCCGCGGGTCTCACGCCAATCAACGAGGTATGTGTGTGAATGTATATATATTTGTGTGTAGGAAATTGATTCTACAAGAATGATTCTCAAATTAAGTCTTCCGGGAACTCCATGAAGATTACTAATGAAAAATCAAGTAATTTCTGATATTTTTTTAATCATGTATTAATTGGTTCGATAAAATATATTATATTAACTGTAGAAACAAGATGTTAAAAAAAAAAAATTGATATCGTGTGATTTTTCAGTATTAGTTCAATTTGAATATATAGTTCAAGATAGAACGATTCAGACCATTATTCATGATATAGCCCACCACATTTGAATCCGTCAGCTATTGACAAATTGAACAATCTGTAACTTGAAAGAGATTCTAATATATACTTATAATTAACGTGTTAACTCCGTCCATAATTTGCAGGATATTGACAGTTACGTCCAAAAGTTGGTGCTCAAGTTTCTCACCGGACACGACCAATTAGAGCAGACAATGATCTTGCGGCACCACGCACTCGACCTATTCCGTCAGAGCCTGCTGAGCCCCCCACCTACTGTCTCCAGCCAAACAAAAACAAAGCAGTCGGCAGAACTCTCGGAACAAAAGTCCTCCGGTGCCACCGGCATCATACGCGGCGCGATGGCGCTCAATGAGGCCGGAGTCAAGTTCAGGAAAAGCAAGACGAAGAGCCTGAAAGACATCCGGTTCACCAAGGGCACCCTCTACCTTCCCGAACTCATAGTCGACGACGCCACAGAATGCACGTTGCTCAACATTGTGGCCTTCGAGCACCTTCACGTCAACATTGACCACGCCGTCACCTCCTACGTGTGTTTCATGGACGAGATCATCGATTCCCCTGGCGATGTCAGCCTGCTGCACACCAAGAACATAATTCAGAACTCGCTCGGGAGCGACAATGCGGTGGCGGACCTGTTCAACCGAATATCGAAGGAGGTGACCGTCGATCCCAAGAGCAACCTGATGGAGGTGAAGCAAGAAGTGCAAACGTACTCTAATCAGAAGTGGAACCAGTGGTGGGCCAATTTGTGGCATACTTATTTCAGGAATCCATGGGCCTTGCTGTCGGTGGTCGGTGCGCTGCTCGTTATTGGGCTCACAATTTGGCAGACTGTGTACAGTACCTTACAGTACTATCAATCCCCCTGCAGTTAATTTGTTCAGTTTGTTTGTTGTGTGAGAGTTCTTGATTTCTTTGTTGGTTCTTTTTATTCTCCTTATCTGTTTGGGATTGGTTTGTATGTGCGCAAGGGAGCTTGTTTTATGCATTTAAAAAATAAATGTGGGTTTGCCTTTAATCCCCGATCTCGTACTGTTCTCGCTTGTCTCATATATCATTCTGTACTGTATCTTTTTCTGATGACTTCTGCCTCATCCTTTTCTTTCTCATGTCTTTATCTCATTGATCTTTTAGCAAAGGACCACAACGTGACTCTCTTTCTCTATTTTCAGAGTAGATGTTGCATACATTTTGTATACTCCCTGCGCACTTTTGGATATAAATAAATGAAGGATGAATTACACGTGCACCTAATTTTAGACGGTCTGTTTATAGAATAAATGGAATTAAACCAGGAGAGGTAGAACTGTGTTAGAGTTTAAGCTTCATGGAAAAGGCTCATCCGGATGTTCATTTTCTGGACAGAATTCATTAGCACGTCAAGCTTTTTCTTAATTGTCATTGTCCGCTGTATGATTTCTTCTTTGGTTCTTGCATACGCATTACTAACTACCACCTTCTTTGAGAAAGGGAAAACGTTAGAAATAATAACATATAATTTTCTTTTATTTAACTTGTATTTTCGCATATCTGATGCATATTTACACAACAAGAATTAGAGACAGACGCATGAGATGCAACAAAAAATATTATTTCTATAGATTTCATGTGGGTATTTGAAAGTTATATTTGAATTAAAAATATATTTATTTCATTTCAAGGTGAACTGGCGGGTCTCTTTAATTGGAAGAGAACCTTTTAGAGATATCTTTCAATGCGCCTATTAGAAATAACTTATTTGTATATTATAAAATTGAGGTAGCAACTGCAAGCTGCACCTCGAAGGGTGACAAGGGCACCCTTGAATATGACTGACATCATCAATGACATTGGCAACGTCAAATGAAGGGGTCAGGTCTTGTGGAGAGATGGAGTTCGGAGAGTATATACTGTTTATTGGTAAAGAAGTGAGTGCTGTAACAAATTGGCGGACTAATATAAATTGTTACTCTCAGATTCGATATTTGCGGAGCTTGGTAATATGATCAGTATTTGTAAAAGAAAATTTGTATAAAGTAAACAAGTAATACCTAGAGAAAGGAACAATAAGAAAGAATACGAAGATTTAACGTGGTTCGGCCTAAACTTGGCCTAGTTCACAGGGAGAGAATTGAGAGAGCTTTATTAATAACTTGATAAAAAGATATCTAGCCTTTCTCTTGATGCAAAAAGAGTATTCACCTTCCTCCTTAATTTAGACATAGATTACAAGAGTATTATCTTATCTCTATGCACTTTCACCTTATTCCTCTCTTTCTTGGCTTTCTTCTGATCTCCTTAGTATTCTTCATTTTTTCCTTCTTGTGATTGAGATCAATGCTGAGGTACATGCTTTATTTATAAGATTTTACAAAACAACTCATATTTGGATTATGAGATGATCTTGGTTATTAGATACTTGAGAAATCTTGATCAATCTTATTAGGAGTTGATCTCCTTAATTAAGAAGAATTTTAGACTCTTTAATCTTTAGAAAAAATCCTTCATTGAATAGAAACTGAGTCATATTTGTACTCCATCAGAAAAAGAAAATTGTGCCTGAAAACAAAACTGATTCTGCTTCAGAAATACCGCTATTAGTTGACTAGTCAATATGATCAGTCAACATACACCAAGTTAGTCGATTAATACACCAAGTTAGTCGACTACTGTAAACTGCTTCCTCTCTATATCTATTGCTCTCTTCGAATAGCTTCCTGGTTCGCAAGGACCGTCTCTGCGGAAGAAGTGTTGAGCATGGAGAGATCACTTAGCTGGGTCATCATACCTGCATAAGGATCAACAGCTGAAGAGGAGGAACCGAAGGCAAAATTCTGGACAGGAGGTGAGGAAGGATGAGGAGCCTGAATAGAGCACCAACATGTATCCTCCTCAAGAGGGTGCTACTGATATCAACAAAGAGGGTTACGGCTTTCTCATCAGAAAGATTGATTTTGAAATGCATGAAAAAACGGGTAAGGATCATCCTGTACGGGAGATACCTAGTGGGAATCAACAAATGGTCAGGTAGCATAAAATCGATGATGCGACAAAGGATGTTGACTCTAATGCCTTTCAAAGGCAATAGATGAGCAAGGGGGCACAACCACGTGCATGACTATATTCCCCTGATTTAGACAGGAGATCATAAAAAACTATCTTAGTAAGGACCTGAGCGTAAAGCGTGTAGCGCTTCACCTCTTCATTTCTTACTAGGCTCAGGTTATCATCATCATGTAACAAATGAGAAGCGGTGAGAGCACTCTCACCGTTAGAGTACTCAAAATCGTGAAGATTGAAATAAAAGATTTCTACACCATCACAAGACAGTTTAAGAATTCTAGCAAAGCGTTCAAAAGAGATATTGATATCCACATCCTTAACACGAGATTTGATATGATTATCAACAAAGAAAATATTAGAATAGAAATATTGGACCAAATCAAGATAAACTTGCTATTTAATAGTCACAAAATGATATAAGGAACTAGTTTTGAGAATGGGAGTAAGATTCAAGTGATCAAAGTAGGCTAGAAGAACATATCGACCAGAAATAACATGTTTGTTACAAATAATAAAGTGTTTGAACATAGCATTCTCAGCGACAAAAATATTCTTAGTCCTAAAAGATGATTGAACTTGTTTTGATTTGTCTATTCTAGGACGTTTAGTGGACATGATGAGTGGACTAGACAATATGAATGAAATAACAGGAAATAATAGCACAAATTAGTGATAATCCACATAAAAAGTCTAAAAAGAACTGAAAAAGTAATTAGACAAGAAATAGGAGAAGATATGCCTGAGAAATTCTAAAAATTTCTTCTCCAAAAAGGTTTAGAGGAGTGCTAGATACGAGATCTTGAAAAAGTAAGGTGAAAATTGTAGGGAGTTGGGTGTATAAGTAAGAGGAGAAGGTTGGGTGGAGAGGTGGAAGTTGGCAGAGGTGAGAGGAGAGAGAGAAATTAGAAACTAGGGTTCCCAAATCAGCAGCAAATAGTTATAAAGATTCGACTGTCAGTCGACCGCCTGGTCGATTGGCACAACCCGAGAGCACTGACAAACAATCTCTCAAGATGTCGGTCGACCACCTGGTCAACGGCAGAAGGGGTACACCATATGGCATGCTTACTCGGTCAACCGAAGCAATCCAGAGTCCAAAGACTCAGTCGGTCGACTGGGTTGGTCAAAACAATTTAAATACAAGTAATTTTTATAGAATAAATTTTGAAGGTAATTTTAAAAATATTTTATAGATAAAGGTAAACATCCGGGAATAATCCAAAGTCCAACAAATTTAAAATGAAAATATTTGATAAATAATATGTCAAAAATATTCGCAAAAATTTCACAAAAATCATATACTAATTTAATTCATAAATTAAACTAATTAAATAAGAAGTGAAGCCAGATTCTCTTGTTGACCCTAGACTTCTCCTCATTTTTTCTCTAAATCATGAGTTGAGGTGCTCTTTACTTTTCTTATTTGAATTTCTTTATAGTGAATTAAATTCGAAAAAAATATTTTTTTTAAAAAAAATGATAACAAGGACATGTTATTCAATAAGATATAATGACAAAATGTTCAAAAACAACATGTTATTCAAAAAGATTTAATAACAAAGTGTTCATATATAATACAAGTAACAAACAATAGTTTCTACACATGAAGATAATCTAAAGCATAGAGGTACTAATTTTCAACAAGAGTACGTGTACAATGAAAATCATGTATAGAGACTAAAATAATTAAATATACACATGAAATTAATGTAGAGATATTATACTAAACAATTAAGCAATGTTAAGATATAGACAAACCTAAACATGTATGTAAAATTTAAAAACTCAAAATTTTGGAGATGTTGCTGATATAGGCAAAAATTCTCCAAATATGTGTGTTCTTCCACCTAGCCTTGATAGTGATGCATTCACATTATAGATCGCTTGAGCTCCATTGCATCCACCAACAAGGTACTGTTTCCTCTTATGTCTTGGAGGATGACACCTACATCAAATGAATTTAGTGTGTTCTTGTTGGAACTTAGATTTTGATGATAACATTTGTGATGCAGATGCATTGAAGCTCAATCTCAAAAGCTAATACTGAGTTCTAAGTGCTCAAGACTACTGAAAGATATTGGCTATTTTTGTGTATTTTTTATAGTATGTTAAAAGTTTTGATCACCAATACAGTCTTGTAGTCGACTTATACCCAAGTATATATCCTCTAGTCGACTTACTCTTTTATGTAGTCGACTAAGCCTTTTCACAGATATATATCAACTTTCTGTTTCTTTACTGTAAACAGTATTAGTCGACTTACCCACACTGCTAGTCGACTAATTCAAGTTGTAGTCGACTAATTCTTTCTATTGGTCGACTAATTATACTATCCAGAAACTTATCATCTATATCAGTCTTGATATAATCGACTTGATCTCTCGACTAGTCGATTAACCCAGGCAAAATTTGTTCTATTAGTCGACCAATCTCACACCCTAGTCGACTATAGACAGTTTATGACTGTTAAACAGTTATTGATTTTCTGGTCTTTTATACTACATTCTGATATTCAAATTTAAGTTAATAACTTTCCTAACTGACCATAAATTTTACCTATAAATAGGGATGTTATTCTAGGATGAATACACCAATTAAAAATAATAGTTTTCTGTCCAAACTCTGTTGAAAAATTCTGTTTTTCAGAAAACTAATTTTCACTTTCATTTCTTCACACAATTCGAATTCCATTGTGAAGAATTCTGAGAGTCCACCTATAAGAAATCTTGTTCACGATCACATACAAGATTCAAGACTTATAGGATTCATTGTAATCATTCAAAGAGAAGAGTTATACAAGAATATCTTCATGGCGTAGAGAAAAAGTGTACAAGAGTTATTGTCTTTTTGGCGTAGAGAAGAGTTGTACAGATTTAGAAAAGGTTATTTTGTCAAGTGGTGTACAAGGAGTTGATTTTGGGTGTATCAAAATCAGGATAAGAAAAATCTCAAGCGGGTTGCTTGGGGACTGGACGTAGGTCACGAGGATCGAACCGAGATAAAATCTCTCGTGTTTGCGTTTGCATATTTTCTGAGATTTATTCTGTGTATTCTCCTTTTCTTGCAAGTTTTTATTTAAACATTATTCATCTTTATTTTAGTGTTTGTGTTGTCATTATTTTTAGATCCTACATTTGATATCAGAGCCCAGCATACCCGATCAACACCCTATATTCAAGGATGCCAACAGAGTTTCCTTCATCACAATTCAAAGAAGAACATTCTACACAACGTCCACCATTATTTGATATTACAAATTATAACTATTGAAAGTGTAGAATGAAGATCTACTTGCAATCACTCAACTATGAACTATGAAACATAGTAGAAGCACCATACACCAAGCTGACCACTAATTATAGTGCGTGGAATGAAGAACAAAAGAAGTCTGCAAACCTTGATGCCAAAGCAATGAATGCGCTTTTTTGTGTCTTGAACAAAGAAGAATTCAATCGAGTGTCAACGGCCAGATCTACAAATCAAATATGGCAGATTCTACAGGTAACACATGAAGGTACTAATAAAGTTAAATAATCTAAAATTTTTGTTCTTATACACAGGTTTAAACTCTTCAAAATGAAGGAGAACGAAACAATTGTAGAAGTGTTTACAAGGTTTACTGACATTATAAATTTCTTAGTAGCCTTTGAAAAGGAATACACTCAAGTTGAAAAAGTCAGAAAGATTCTTCGTGCACTCACATCAGATTGAGAGAAGAAAACTACTTCAATTGAAGAAGAAAATGATCTCTCAATAATGTCATTAGAAAACCTTATTGATAATTTAATGGCATATAAGTACAATTTGAAGATAAGAAGAAGGATGAACAACAACTCCAATCCAAGAAGAAAGTACTTGCCTTTCATACATCCTCAGATATGGACAATTCAGATGATAATGAAAAGGAGATGACAATGCACTCAAGAAAATTCAGAAAGTTCTTAAAGCAAGATAAGTTTAAACAGAATAAAGATACTAATAATAATCCTATTTGTTTAAGTATAACAAACAAGGTCACATAAAGAAGGATTGCCCATTGTTGAAATACAAAGGGAACTTCAAGAGCAAAAAGTTCAAAAAGAAGAAAGATTATCAGGCATCTTGGGAGAATAGTGCTTCATCTTCTTCTGACGAAGAAGAGGCCACGAAACTGTCAATGTTTATTTTATGGCTCAAGAAGAAGATGAGGTACAATATACTAAATTAATAGATGCGTTTCATAAGTTATATGATGAGCTTAAGAATAAATGATTAAAAATAAAATTTTAACAAAGAAACTGAAAAAGTCAACAAAGAATATTCATTTTATATTTCTCAAATTTCTTCTGTAAATTCTCAAAAAGATGACTTTGAAAAAGTTATATCATCATTGAAAAAGGATAATGAGAATTTCTTAAAAGAGAATGCTTTGCTTAAAAGAGAAACTCTTTCTTTTAAATTCTAGAATTTTAATTTTAGATAAAGAAATGTCAAGTTTCAAAATTAAGTATGAAGAAATTTTGAGAAATGTAATCAAATTTAATAAGTGAAAAGAAAATCTAAATAATTTATTGTCTTATCAAAAGTTTTCAAATTAATCATTTTGGTCTTGAATTTTTAAAAGACAAATTTGAAAAATCTACATATGTTTATGAAAAGAATCATAGTGCATATAATTCTTTTGTGAAAGGAAATACTGATATTTTTTCAAAAAGAATTTGAAAAAAAATATATATGGATTCCTAAAAATTTAAGTATTGTGAATAAAAATACTTATATTGCATCATATATACATCATGTATGTAATTCTTATGATTATATTTATACTAACAAATGAAAACCAAATTCAAATTGGGTTTAGATCCGAAAGGTTAATGTTTTGATCATGTTATGATGGGTACCATTCAAAATGTTTATTTTATAGGTATCTTATAAAGAAAAAGTGATTTCTTGATAGAAAATTATTTCAAACACTTGATAAATGCAATATAATGTATCATGTATTTATATATATATATGTCATGATATATTTTTTACAGGGGGAGAACACTTGTTATCCATATTTGTTATAACCTATTCTATGCAGGGGGAGAACAATATTTTGTTATAACCTGTTCTCTGCTGGGGGAGATTTCATGCACACAACTTGTCATCATCAAAAAAGGGGAGAGAATGTTGGAACTTAGATTTTGATGATAACATTTGTGATGCAGATGCATTGGAGCTCAATTTCAAAAGCTAATACTGAGTTCTAAGTGCTCAAGACTACTCAAAGATATTGGCTATTTTAACGTATTTTTTTAGTATGTTAAAAGCCTTGATCATACACACAATATAGTCTTGCAGTCGACTTATACCCAAGTGTAGTCGATTAATATATCAATTAGTTGACTTACTCCTTTATGTAGTCGACTAAGTTTTTCCACAGATATATATAATATATATATATATATATATATATATATATATATATATATATATATATATATATATATATATATATATATATATATATATATATATATCAACTTTCTGTTTCTCTACTGTAAGTAGTATTAGTCAGTTTACTCACACTGCTAGTCGATTAATTCAAGTTGTAGTCAACTAACCCTTTCTGTTGGTCGACTAATTATAGTTTCCAGAAACTTTTCATATGTATCAGTCTTGATATAGTCGACTTGATCTCTCGACCAGGCAAAACTTTTCTATTAGTTGACCAATCTCATACCCTAGTCGACTATAGACAGTTTCTGACTGTTAAACAGTTATTGATTTTCTGGTGTTTTATCCTACATTCTGATATTCAAATTTAAGTTGATAATTTTTCTAACTGATCATAGATTTTACCTATAAATAGGGATGTTGTCATAGGATGAATACATAAATTAAAAATAATGGTTTTCTGTCCAAACTCTATTGAAAAATTCTATTTTCCAGAAACTAATTTTAACTTTTATTTCTTCACATAATTCAAATTCCATTGTGAAGAATTCTGAGAGTCCACCTATAAAAGATCTTGTTCACGAGATTTAAGGCTATAGGATTCATTGTAATCATTCAAAGAGAAAGTTGTACAAGAGTATCTTCTTGGTGTAGATGGAAAGTGTACAAGAGTTGTTGTCTTCTTGGTGTAGAGAAGAATTGTATAGATTTGACAAAAGTTATTTTGTCAAGTGGTGTACAAGGAGTTGATTTTGGGTGTATCAAAATCAGGATAAGAAAAATCTCAAGCGGGTTAATTGGGGACTGGACGTAGGTCACAAGGACCGAATCAGGATAAAATCTCTCGTGTTTGCGTTTGCATATTTTTTGAGATTTATTCTGTGTATTTTTCTTTTCTTGCAAGTATTTTATTTAAATGTTATTCATCTTTATTTTAGTGTTTGTATTGCCATTGTTTTTAGATCCTACAGTTCTTTGGTACCCATATTTTTTGGGTCCCTGGGGTTAATATTTTCTCGAACCCATACATTTTTAGCCTTCATATTTAATTTTGAATAGCAAAAAACTTGGCTAAATGATCTTTGCGATCACAATGTGTACAAATGTACACTTTTTCATAAATAAATGGATGATGGTGATGTGCATTGTAATCATACTTGGTGTAAGCATATGAATATGTTTCTCTTGGATTTTACCCTTTGAAAACATAACATTTAGCTTTTTAACATTGAAAGCACAAATCTTTAAAGTAGAATTTAAATCATTCATTCTATTTTTCAAAGATTGAAATTCAATTTTATGAAAACTTGTGCTAGGGCTTTTTCCTTTACAAAAATGTTTATGATTTTCAAAATCATCTTTGCTCTTTTGAAAACACAATGAAAGATATTTTTTCCTTTCAAAATAAGCTCTAGTTATTTTTCAAAATATCTTTTTCCCCCCAATTTCTTGTTTTGAAAATTTGAAATCTCATATCTACTTTGAAGTTCATCAAAAAATCAAGTTAATTCATCCGTGGTGAGTTTATCATTATCTAGTGAGGTTTCAAGAGTTACCTTTGAAGTTCCCTCTCTGTTTGCCATAAAGCAAATGTTTGTAGTGTCGATCTCTTCATCGTCAGACTCTGTTTCTGAGTCATCCCAAGTGGCCTTCAAGGCCTTCTTCTTCTTATGCAATTTCTTTGATGCGGTCGGTTGTAGAAATAGGCAATCCGCTATAAGATGTCCCATTTTCTTGCAATGAAAGCAAGGACCATCTCCTCCTTCTTTTCAAACTTCCTCTGTGGTCTACCTCTTCGGTAGTTACTTTGTCTCCCCTTCTTATAGAACATTTTTTTCACCTTCGGATAAGCATGGCGAAGTCTTCTTCACCTTCTTCTGATGACTCTTCTTGATCTTCAATGGACGAATTTTCTTTGAAAGCAACTGATTTCTTCTTAGTAGGTTCTCTTTCTTATTGCACCTTCATTTTCATTTCGTGAGTTTGAGGTTCTCAATAAATCTGAAGAAGTCCATCTCCTCACGATCATTCAATTCCTTGAGAGTAGCCGCCTTGACCTCCCAAGCCTTGAGAAGAGTTCTTATCACCGTCTTTATTTTTTGATCATTATCAACAGAATCACCTAAGGAGACAATCCATTAGTGATTTTAGTAAATTGGGTATGCATTTCATCTACGGATTCTTTTCAAGCATGTAAAAGTTCTGATATTGAGAATGGAGCAAATCAATCTTAGAATGTTTAACTTGTGAGGTGCCTTCATGGGTTATCAAGTTATTTCATACCTGATAAGCCGACTTACAATTAATAACACGTGATAAGTCATCATCATTCAATACTTGTGTTAGTGCATATTGTACCTTTTCATTGGCCTCATAATCCTTGGCGGTTACCTCGGACCATGAATCCTCATCACCGTGAGGTTCTTCAAATTCTTTAGTAATGGCCTTTGCAACCCTAAATCCTAAAGACTTATGAAAAAGGGTCTTCTTCACTTTGCATATGAAAAAATTCAACCCATCAAACTTGGTTGAGGACTTGTTTCCATTAAAATCAGTTGGGAAAACTTACAAAATTTTGAAGAGAAGATTACAAGTAATTAAAAAAGAAAAATTGCAAGTATTTTTTCTGAGATTCTGAAAAAGTGTGTCGGTAGAAATCTGGTCAGTGTATGACCACTTTATTCCATTGACGATGCGAGCGATCGATTTTCAAATGCTACTGCTTAGGAATTCCTTTTCACCTGGTTTTGGAGATTCCTTAAGAGAGAGATCTTAGAATATTAGCATCCTGGATTTATCTTTATAGAATTAGAGAAATGATTCTCTGAAATTTTGAAGCGAAAGAGTAGATCTCTTATTAGTTTAAACTTTGGAGCTACCAAAGAAGTTTTATGCTCTTCAAAAACTCCTCTTGGACTTGAATTTCTTCCAGACCCTAAGCTTAGCCTACTAGTGGGCTATTTATATGCTTAATAGGGAGTTATGATCCACTTGATTGTCTCCTCTTAATGAAGGATCATGGGTGTAACTACCCATTAAATCCTCCCACTAACTTAGTTGGGTGGTTACCTTCAATCCAGTGGAGGCGAGGCTAGCCTCCTCAGGCGAGGCTAGCCAATGAAACTCCTCGTGCGAGACTAGCCAGTTGAGGCGAGGCTAGCCTCATCAGGCGAGCTGACTAGTTGAGGCAAGGCTAGCCAATGGAGGCGACGCTAACCAGTTGAGGTGAAGCTAAGCAATGTAGCTCTTCAAAGGAGTTATGTAGAAGTTAGCTCTCAACTGAGCAGTGTAAAACTTCAGGGGAAGCTAGAAGCAAGCTCTTAGTAGAGTTGTGCTAAGCTTCAAGTGAAGCTAGGAGTTACCCTTCAGCGCGTCTGTGTAGAGCTTCAGGCGATGCTAATAGTTAGCTCTATGCGGAGTTATGAAGAACTTCAAGGTGAATGCTAGACAAACTTAGCCTCTCAGGCGAGGCTAGCCCTTGGGCTCATGCGAGGCTAAGTGTTGAGCTAACTTAGCATCATAGGCATACCTAAGTCTCTTCAAAGACAACATTTGGCCTGCTGTTTGCTTCACTGGATCAGAAGGGTCCAAATCGCTGCTTCATCCCTCGGAGATGGGCAGAAACTGGTCAGCAGCTTGTCTGTGACTTGTCTTTTGCAAATATCGATAAATTAGACATCGTTCAGACCGGTTGAAGAGCTATTTGAGAGTTTGTCTTTTTGGAGTATCAAAAGGGACTTAATGCTAAAGAAGTCGTGTGATGTTATGAAATCAAGCAATAATATAAACTAAAATATAGCCAATAGTGGATCTCCCTAAGGTGGTTAAACAAAATAAACTAGGATTTAGGCTCTGATACCAATTGTAAATCACCTAGATGGGGATGAATAGTGATGGCTACAGGTTGATAGCAAATAATGCGAAATAAAAGTTAAGCCTAGCAATTTAAGCAAATAAAAATATTCAACACAATTAGCAATTGCACACTAGAAGATAGCAATAGAATGAATAACAATTATAGCATACAAATAGAGGGAGAGAGTGAGTTAAATAGATAAGAAAGAGAGAGTAAGCAATCGCAAACACAAGAGGATTGTTTCGAGGTTCGAACCACTTGTTTTAGGTCCTTGCCTTCACCGCATGAAGAATCTCCACTATTGTTTGATCCTGTGAGACCAACACTCTACACATTCTCTCAAGAACGAACCGGACCCGCAAGTCCTCTCACTTGGTGTCTTCTACATCTTACAAATGATGAACCTGCAAGCTCGTATGAGATCTCAACCTCTAAAACTCTTCTCAATAACAATGAAGAAAATGACCTTCTAAGATCACCAAAAAGGCATACAACTTGCAATCTTATAACCAAGAATGATTTTTAGCTCAGAGATTTATGGTTAGGATAGCTTGTAATCAGTGGAGTGTGAGAATCAAAACAAGAGAGATTTGAAATGGGATTTGAATTGAAGAACATATATCTTTTGAATTTTTCTCTTTGAAAAATGAATCTAGAATGAGTGAAAGTATTATCTCTTGGTTTTAGTTTTGT
>JAVJIF010018149.1:0-75930 GCA_038442645.1 Agave tequilana | reverse complement strand
TCTGCTCGTCATTATCGTGTTTTCTATTCTAAGTTGTACAGTCTCTTGAGAGCCATGAAATTCTCCTTGCAACAAATTATTCATTGTTGCTTCTTCTCTCATGCTTGCTGCTAATATTGTCCATGCTTCTACAACAATAAGAGACAAAGCTACATCATTATCAAGAAATAATTTTTTTCCTGTTCTTATCATGGGCGTGGTCGAGGCAAGAGTCACAAGGGACATCGTGATCCTTTTCCAGTATATGAAATCATGGCCATAGTCCTCATCGTTGTTACAACCGCTATGATAATGGTCAAGCTCTCAGTACTAACTACTACTCTACTCACCAGCCTCCACCATCTGCCTATGTTGATTAGTTTGCAGATATCAACGTACTCATCATAACACCTGATTTTCAGCCTCTTTCCATCTCTATGAGTACAAAGAAAATGATCAGATGAAAGTTGGTAATAGAGCAGGCTTGCATATTTCTCATACATGGTCTTCTTTTTTCAATCCCCTATAAAATCATTTTATTTATCAAATGTTCTTCAAGTTCTATCTATTTCTAAACCATTATTATTTGTTAATTAGTTTTTCGAAGATAATAACTGTTTCTTTAAATTTCATCCTGATTTCCTTCTTGTGAAGGACCAAGCAACAAAAACCACCATTTTGTACGAAATGAATGAAAGAGGATTATACTAACTGCAAATATGCAATAACACAATTCCATCTATGACACTAGTCGGTGAACAAGCATCATTTGATAAATGGCATAAACGTCTTGGTCATCTTAATTCTCGCATGGTCCAACAGGTCATTCATCATCATAAGCTTTCTTGTTTAGGTGTGTCGCATCAAAATAATTGTGCTCTTTTTTGGTAAGTCGATTCGTTTTTCACTTCCTCTTAAAAGAACAATAAGTGATCATTCATTAGATTTTTTCAATGATATTTGCGGTCCTTCCTTAATGTCTTCCATTGATGGCCACAAGTATTTTGTTTTTTTTGTGGTGATTACTCAAAATTTACTTGATTTTTTTCCATTATAAAGAAATCTAAAGTTTTAAACGCATTTCTTCAATTTCAAACTATGGTAGAATGTCTTTTTGAATGCAAAATAAAATGCTTTCAATCAGATTGGGGGTGAATTTCAAAAACTTCACATTATTTCTCGAATTATGGAATCACAGGGTAGCATACCCTCATACGAATGAACAATATGGCTCCACAGAGCATAATATTTGACATATTGTTGAAACTGAACTAACATTACTTCTCATAGTTCAATTTCTCTTAAATATTAGAATTTTGCTTTTGCAATATCCACATTTCTTATAATTGAATGCCCACTCATACATTTACTTGCATGTCACCTTTCCAAAAGCTATTTGGTCGTTCTCCAGATTATTCTTTCTGATGCAGACGAGGAAGCGAAGAAGACGATCGACGCAGGCTAGATCTCGTTTTAACACTGATGAACCCTGAAGAAATCTGTAGATAGGGATAACTACATGAATCTACGAGCAAGAATGACCCGAATCTACGAACTAAGAGAACAACTCAAATCCACGAGCAAATATGAGGAACTAAAAAGTTAATTGATAAAAGTTAAATAAAAGATTCATTAAAAATAGAATACAAGGGCCTATTTATTAGGCTTACAAAAGAGCGCTACTCCTATTTAGAAATTATAATCTATTCCTAAAAGAAAGAAAAAGAGTCCTAATCTATTCAGGCAATCTAAATTCAAAATAAAGAAGTAGAAATTCAATTAGAAACTAAATTGGACCTAAAAACTAAATCCTAAACTAATTCTGAAACCATGTTGCGTAATGAGGTTGTCGACAGTCGAAGGGGATTGTTAACAGGTGATCTGCAGACTGAAAATTTGACTCTCTGCTCTGTAGAAGCCCTGTCGACATAGCTTATGTCATGACTGTCGACAGTAGGCTGGTTATTGACATGGAGTTGAATTTAGCCGTTCTCATATTGTTTTACTACATCAATCCCTCCCTCCTCAAAAACTCGTCATCGAGTTCTTATTAGGATATAGTTGCTTGAGTTGAGATTCTTTCTTTTCTCAAATATACCATTATCATAGTTTCTTCCTCGAAAAGTTTCTCTCGCTGCTTCTTGTCAACTGTAACCTTATACTTTTTATTAGATTTCCCCACAATCTATTTGCTTTAGCGTACGAGGAAATTCTGCTGAACCGTGAGCCATGTTGTTGTATGCAAACTCTACTTAGGAAAATTGTGATCCCAAAATCTTAATTCACCTCGACAATCTTCATTAAACTCCAAATAGTGTTGCGTTATCAAATCTTCAATATAATCATCATCTCAGATCGGTTGATAATCTATGTCAATTGGTTGGTGCTCTTCATCATCCAGCTATACATATACCCATGCTTTCATAATCATTGGCTCGCTTCTAAGAAGAAGATCTTTCAAAGTATGATTGGAGATGAAATTTGGCATACCTGGGGGAATAGTTGCACCCACATGCTGAAAGTAGGTGATATGAACTCGAAAAATTTAGAACTATCATCTTGACATTCTCCTTCTGCAGGAAAGAATTTTTGAATCATGAAAAATAATCGTGCCATGATGATGATTATCTTCCATGGATGGTAATACTTTAAGCAGGTTGATCCCAACTCCTTTGCACTCCTCCTGTGATTTGTCGACCTCCTCGATAATTTCAGTGGTTGTAAAAAATTCTTCTAAAGTAACGTCTTTATTTTCTTTAGCTCCATTAATAACTTGCCTTGATTGCATATGGGCATGAGTTGTAACTTCTCTTCCTTTGGACTAAGAACAAGTGGTATAGGCTTCATCATTTTATTAGGATATTGTGCTTGGCTGATAACCACTTGAAGTTTGATGAACCTCTCTTAGTTGACTGCTCTTCAACTGGTGGCTGTTGATGTGGCTTCACGGTCTCATTTGATCGATAAAATCTCATGAATGGTCTGGGTCAATTCTCCATCTCTTCTTTCTCTGTAACACCCCGGATCCCGCCAGTACGAAGATGTTACTGTGATGTATATATGTAAGAAAAAAATACCATCACATATATACGTTAAACATCAGTACAGACAAGAATTAGAGTGCGAAAGCACAGTGGTAATATACATTTCAACAATAATAGTACAAGTACGCGGTTACCACAAAATGTGATCCAATATTATATGAATATTATATTACCAAGAGGCGCAAAATATGAAATACACTGAGGTATACAAGACTGAATAATATGAAAGTGCTCATGAGCTCAACAGGAAATCTTAAGAGCCAAGTAAGAAGCCTGGAAGAAAAGGACTACGGACGGTCTGCCGATGATTCACGTTTTTGCTGCGCATTCTGATCAGTAATCAGGAGAATACACAAGCTCCAAGCTCTGAAATTTGGACATGCAGGTTCAGGGTTGTCAGAAGCAATCCAACAAGTTAAAAGACGAGTGCCAAGTGGTGTGTACAGACAGGTAGGTGTACATGATTAAGTGATGTGATTCAGGCATGCAAAACATGCATTGACCAGAAATATGAAGAGAAATCGGGAAATCAGTGAAAAATCTAAAATCAAGTTAGCACATGTATAATGATAAACCCGAATAGAGAAAGCAAGCATCAAAATCGTGTTGTGAGCATAGGCATAGATAAGCATGAAATGAGACGTCAAGTAATACGTTAAATACAAGTATGACAAAACCATTTATATAAGCTTAGGCTTTGGATTCATGAGATTGATAAATCGAAGGGATAATCCAAAAAGAAAACCCTCATGTATACCATTTATCTCATATCACTATAACCTGAGTTCATACAACTCGTGTTACCTCAAAGTAACAGAATGAGAGTTTCATGTCTAATTATTGTGTCACAGGAATCATATACAAGTGACAGGTATGATAACTTAATCATATAATAACAATAATCAGTGTCGCCTGTTATTCTAACCATTTCCTTCCAGTGTCTCATGCTACTGGCAGTTCATATCGGGTCCGCACTCCAGTAGAACCCAATCCAAACTCTGATATACGAATACCATTAATCGGATTAGAAACTAATTCAATAACACCCATTACTGAGTTTACTATTGTTTGGTAACTAAGTTATATCTGGGCAGGGTCAGGCGTTATGTCTTGAGTTATTCAATAATAATAATCGGTACCATCTGATATTGCAATCATCTCCCTACCAGTATCTCACATCATTGATAGTCCATACTAGAGCGTGTACGCCAGTAAAACTCACTCGAATCTGATATGTGAGTACTAGTATCTGAACGAAAAAGAAATCAAATATCACACGTTTCTAATTTCATTATTGTTTTTGTCAAGTTCTCGATCAGGAGGGCTGAAGTACTAGGAACGCGATGTTGGACTCTAGAGGCACCCCTACGGATGCCAGAGGTATACCCATCACGTGTGTGGTGTGATATTTAGCTCTGTGTGGTACTTAGCGCCACACATCATGTGTGTACCGTTAACAGGTGTATTGTGGATATGATGTGGGGGACTCCAAAAGTACCCCCACCACGTGTATGGTGTGGTACTTAGCTCCACACACCATTCCGCAGTGTTCAGCTTACAGGCATGTCATGAGGTGTGATACAGGTAACAGGTCAGGGTCGAGGTACCGGGTGGAGTACAACGATACAACACTATAAGTAAAGATTTTAAATTCTACACAACCGAGATTAAAATAATCAATTAAATCATCAACAGGCACACGATTAAGTAAGCGAATATTCAAGTGCAGCTAAGCAAAACTGGAGTAAAGTTAACGTACAACACTAGATGCTATCACGCTCGACGTGGTTACCACTCATGGCAAAGCTAATGCACGTGTGTGGTGGAGGGTAAATCGCTCTGCATCACCTGTGACGAAGCCGCGCTCACGACGTAACTACACTCGGATGGAATTATCAATAAAGCACTGAGAGCTAGCTCGCTGTTTGGTCGAAAAAGTGGATCGATGTAAAGTTTCGTTGAGTGACTGAAAAGTTACAACGGAATGATCCGGATTACAAAAAAAAGGAAGAAGATATGATTCTCCCCTTTATTTAGGTTAGGTTGTTCGTGTGGCGATGGAGAGTGATTCTTTTTCTCTGTTGACCGGACGACTGTCAAGCTTCTCTTCAGGATGCTCTCAAAGATCAATCAGAAGGGAGCTAAATGCACTAAGTGTTTAGAGTCCACTGATTACTCTTTTTCTCTCTCTCTCTCTTTAAAAGTAAGAAGCTTTTAGCTTGATTCTCAGCTCCCAATCTCAGAAAACCTCCTTTCCAAAAAGTCCCCCTTTCATAACTCCTCAAGCTATTTATAGGAAGTCATAGGAGTATTATTATCCTCTAAAATTTCTTCATAATATGGATTAACTTTTACATTATGTGAGGAGTTAATTGACTTAGAAATGGGGGTCAGTTACAACAAAAACACGGTCTCGTGCTGGACGCAGACCTTGCGTTGCTTGTTGTGATGCGGGCGTCTCAGTTAAAATACGGAGTTGCCTCAGACCCGCGTTTGAAAGTGAGATGCAGGGTTTCTCAGACCCGCGTCTGAAGTGGAGCGCTGAGTTGCTCGGACCTTCGCTTGAAATGGGACACAGGGTTGATCCAACCCTGCGTGAGATGCGGAGTTCCTCAGACTCGGAGAGTTACTCAGACTCGCGTTGAACGCGGGTTTACTCAGCGCGTCTAAAGTCTCTGTGCTTATGTGGATGCAATGTCTGCGTTTTAATTTGAAATGCGACCTTCGCGTTGAAGTGAGGTTCACGTTGATGACTTGTCCTTAGCGATTTTTGGACAGCGTACAAAGTTTTTGAAACTCCGCAGTTGTCTGGAACGGATTTGAAACACTTTGGACTTCAGTTGATTTTGGGCTCCCATAATTGGACTGATAATCTTTTGAGATGCCCTGAGTTTGATCCTGTCTGAATTCTGCTCTTCCTAAGTGTACTGTTGAACTGCTTGAAGCCTCCAGGGAAGATCATCACAAGTGTCTTAGAAACCCAATCTAGCACTTGTTATGAGCTTTGGTTTGTTTATATGTGTACTATTGAAACAGTAGAGTTATCGTTTACTTTTTTCAGTATACTGTTGAACTGATTGCAGAAGCAGATACATACTCTTTGTATGTGAGAGAACACAACCCTCATAGACGTGGTTGTGGCACGCTGATCAAGTGCGAGCTTAAACGAAGTTGAGATACGACTCTCAATTGCTGTGGAGACGCGGCTCCCAATTGCTGTAAAGACGCGGCTTTCAATTACTGTTGAGACGCGGCTCTCAAAATGTGAAGATCGCGTTAGATACTTCCAGAAGCGGATGCAGGCACGCGTTGGATGCGTGTCTCGCTCGGATTGAGTTCGAGATACGCTCCGCGTATCTCTACCACTGAAAGCCCTATAAAAGACCTGGGTTTTTCAACAGTCAATTCACTTTGATTGTTCATCATTTTCGATCGGACCCGTGTCTAAAGCTCTCAAGATTTTTCAAAACCCATAAAGCTCCGAGATTTTTTCAATCTTTTCAAAGATTTTTACCGTTGTGATGGCTCCAAAACCCAAGCAAACAACTGCTTCTTCGAGTACCGCTACTGCGCCAACTGTCGTGGGTAGTTCTTCTTCTCAGAAAGCCCCCATTTCTGGTAAGTTAAATGGCTTTCGCCATTGAGAACACAGAGAGGCTCTGTCCTCTTAACTTCTTTTTGAAGTTTTAAAAACTTCTGTTAAAGTTGATCAATCGACGCGGATCTCACAGGTCTGCATTTTATTTGTGAACGAAGTCCTCACGTTGCTGAGCAGATCCGATCTAGTGATCTGGCGTTTCTTTGCTTTGTCAATTTAACCCTCGCGTCTGCGAATTAAACGCGAGTCTAGGGACTTCGTGTCTTGAGACTTCTGAACGTGGGTCTCATTTATGAGACTCGTGTTTGAATCTTTGGACTTAGAGAAATTTCTAAGTATGGAGTCTAGACGCAGCCTCCATGTGAGCTTCGCGTTTTAGTCATAGAACGTGGGCCTCTGTGTTTGAGTTCCGCGTTTGGACTCTAATACTTTAGTGTTATTTCACTATTTTTTTAGAATACTGATATTGTGTTCTCCTCTTTGCAGAGAGGTATTCCTCGATTCCTCTGACTAAGAGGAATCATTTTGGACATGTTGGTGGCATCGACCCCAACCTTCTCTTCAGCCTGCGGAGGACCATCCCTGCATTTACTAGCACAAATGAGGAACGCCAGGCCCATTTAACCAAGGGTGTTGTCTCTACTTTTCAAGAACTTATTTCAGACAGGAGATTTGAGTCCAACGACCATCGCTGTTTAGAAAACCAGTGTTCCTTTTTGGAGATGCCATTTAAGAAATGAAGAGATTCTCTTTGACGGGAATTACAAGTGGCTCTGTCAAATTGAGGAGCACTACTTCTTCCTCCCTAACATTGAATGGATGTTTCCATTGTCATACCTACAGTCTTTGTCTCTTCCCCGGTACATGAACTAGGATTTGGTCAGGCGCAGTCAGGCGTCGCCATTGGGAGAATTTCTATCCGTGTTGTTTTTTTCACCGGTCATAGTAGAGAAGTTCTTGCACTATTTTTTGGCTCAATGAAATAAGAGTTTCTAACTGGTGAGACTTCTAAGTAAGCAGCAACTTTTATCAGTCGATTTATGAAGTGAAAGGTGAGTTCTCACAGTCTGACTTCTGAACGCCCGGATGGATGTACTCGACGAAAACCTCATGGTGGGCAAAAATGGTCTTTTTCGTCCTCAGGGAATTAGAGGAACCACTGCTCCAGAGCAGGCTCTATCCTGCAGTCAGAGTCGTGTGCTACGGAATTATTCCGAGCCACTATAACTTCTTTGGGATTCTTGAGAAGTATAACCCTGATACTTTCACATTTTCACTCCCGTTGGAAATAAGATTCGTTCTACATAAGATGTTCAAAGTGTCAGGACTGTCTATGGGAGACTTGCCATGTGAGGAGTACATTCCCAGTATCGAGGAATAGAATTTGCTAAAGCGGATGCGCCCCAGGTGTATGAGACCTACTGGGAGGTCTTGTGCCATTTCCAAATTTGCACTCAGGTGATCGGATGAAGATCCAGAGGAGTCAAGCAAATATCTTGGGCCAACTATCTCTTTGGTGGTCTGGGAAAAAAATCAAGCTTAGTATCTCGATTGGCAGCCAGTACTGATACTGAGATTGCAGAGAGGATCTCTGAATTCGTGACCTCATATGTGACAGAGTCGAACGAGGACACTTTCAAATCGGATACTATTTTTGACAGTTTTCACCATCAAGCCAAAATCTCCATTTCAGACAAAGCCTTGTTGGCGGGGTTTTTAATGCTATAGTTGAAGCGGTACGTTGTGCCCACCTTACCACACGAGGTCATTGTTGCTGAAGTGGTCTACCCGACCGTTCTTCTTGTTCACGATCGTCCCTTCAGCTTGCTCTCTGCTATGGTAGGTTGCCTTCAAGTGGGGCTTCGAATTTTGTGTCAAAGTCTTTGCAATGTAGTAGAGGAGGATGATAGGAAAGGCAACGCCGTTGTCGGCCCAGATGGCGAACCCAGGATGAAAACACCAAATTCTCGCGTAGAATAGCCTTACACATATTTTATGGCGTGGTATGTCATGCATTTCCTGTCTTTAATGTTAGCAGTGTAGTCTTTCAAGGATTCCATGCCATTTGTTCAGTGGCAGGAGCGTTCAACTTGGAATGGCTGGTACATGCTGATGATTCGATAAATTCTTCAGAGCAGCATGAACTATCAGTTATTAAGGTGTTTTCCTGACTTTTCTAGAGCTTCGTACGGGGAGTGATTCCTTGATCGATCCGGTACTGATGGATTCACTATCCTTCCATCGGAGGTCTTCTGGTGGTTAGTCAACATTCGCCTTGGGTATTTGGTCTTCCGCCAGCAGAATGTTTGCACTATTGAGCCATATTTTCCCAGTCGCTTCGCTCGCTAGTTCGAGTACGATCAATTGTATGTGAAATCTGAACCTAGGCCTTCGCTTCAGTGGCAATTTGTACGAGGGGTGAGGGCATGGTATTTCAACATGGCTGGATTAACAGAGGCCAGATTCAACCTTCCGCAGAAAGTACTGAACTCCTATGCCCGCCTCAGATTTTGCGCATGGTATGTAATAGCAGATTCAGTTCCTGATTATAACATAAACAGTACCTGCATCAAGAAGATCAAGTCCATGTTCCAAGCCAAGAAGTGTTCCAAGAGTACCCATCTGAAAGAGATGGGTGAATTTCTTCAGGCTGAGCGCGGGCTGATCCAACAAGGGCTGCTGGACATAGAGAAAAGCCAGCTGAGGAGTCTCATCAAAGGGCCTCGCGAGGAGTTCTGAAGCGTACTCAATCTCAGTCTACTGAGACAGGTTCGAGTAGGAAGAAGACTCGGTGAGAACTCGGGATCGAAGTTCCCTCTAGGGGACTTCTCGTTGGCCATAGACTCTGAGCCTGTTCATGCATGCTCTGAGGAGGATAGGACTTGAGGTCCCTTTATTTTCAAGAAGCTGTCGAACAAAGGATCCCGCGATGTTCAAGACAGAGGCATGGCAGGCGGAAGTCACAGGAAGACAGACCTCTAGAGGAGAGCCTATATCGATATCTACTGAGATCGTTCCCTCGAGTTTCTTTAAAGGTCAAGGGATGAGTGTCGATCCAATTGAAATCTATTCAAGCTCCTCGTGGAGATAATGCCCTCAGTGGAAGTTCCAGAGCAAAGCCCCATTGTTGGGCTTGTTAGGACTGGGCTTCCTACTACAGAAATCCTACCTACTCCTGTGTCTTCCTCGTCTTCGAGCGAGAATCAGGATTACTCGGAGATGACGATGCTGACTGGGATGATGTGCATTCTGCTCTTGATACCAGTAAATATTCTCATTTGACTGAAGAGGAGGTGCAAATAGCTGTTACGGGAATAGAGCCACCGTCTGAAGAAATTTCGACTGTTGAGGGTATTTTTTCCTTCCTCAATCATCACTCCCCCCTTTTTTTAGCCTCATGATTAACACTGTTTAGTTAAATGACTGCAGGAGATACTGTGCCAGTCCAAACAGAGGTCGCTACTCAAAAAGTTTTCACAATTCTGACTTCTAAAACTCTTGTGGTGACCTCAAAAATGAGAGAATTGATGGTTCATCTTGCGCCTGTACTCCTCGGAGGGACGAGTGCACCACCTCCTTCTTCTGAGAGAACCACTACCACCATTGTGGAGACTGGGTCTGGAAGTGCTCGATCAGTACCGATGCCAGTCACGGACATCATGGAAGAACTTACCCTCCAAATAGTGGGACAATTCTTTGCGACGATGAAGTATTACATCGAATTGATACTCTATGGGCGAAGTCCTTTCGAATTTGTGTTATCACTCCTTGAGAACCAGATTGAAAATATCAGATAAACTGGAGGTTCTGATCGGGCGATAGTGTACCAGGTATTAGTTGAGCAGCTGGGTACATATTCAAAGGATCTTAGGAACCTAGAGGGAGCCAATTTGGCTACCAATGCTCAACGGGTGTCAGAGGACCTTCGTATCAAGCAGAAGAAGGAACGAAAAGAGATTGAAGAACGGATAGCTGAGTGTGCCTGTTATATTAATACTTCCAGGGTCAGCTATCAGGGCTTAACTGATGACCTCCATCAACCTGAAGTTATTTCCAAAACTATGGAGGATGTTATTGCAAGTGCTCGTGTGGCGATTGGTAAGGCACAAGTCTTAATTCAAGATAACGAGTTAAAACTTGCAAATGAGAAGAAGAAGATGGAGGAGCTTGAGGCTACCAAGCATCAGGTGCAGAAGGAGCTTGATGACCATTCCGCTAAATTGGAGACTCTTCGGGCACAACTGGCTTCAAAAACCTTTTTATCAGATGAGAAACTGAGAGCCCAGGCCCTAGCTGAGGTTGAGGCGGCACGCCAAAGAGATATCTGACACCTTAGGGAACAAATACAATCTCTCGCTGTGCAAGAGTGACCCTTTTTTGTAACACTCTATCTTATTGAATAAGAGAGTGCTTGTATCACTTTTAAATTTTGATATAAATAAAAGTGATAATTTTGCCTCTTTTTCTCTTAACTTTATTTTTTGTTTTGAAAATCAGACAAATAAAAGCAATTGCCTTTGATTTGCTAGAGGTAACGATTAACATAGCAACTCAAAGTTGAAAATTCTGCTTAAGGAATTTGAACAGGTTATTGTCAGAGGAGTGATGTTAACTTGACAGAAGTTGAATTCGTGATTTGAACGAATTTTGTTGACTTGCTATCTTATTGATGAAAATGACAAGTGGAGTTAAATCCTACTAGGGATTTATGAAAATTTTTAACGTCAGAGGTATAATGTTAACGTGACAGGTTAGGATTTGCAACTGGAAGCAAACTGAATTGTCAGAGGTATGATATTAACTTGACAAGGAGGTGAATGGTAGAGGTGTGATATTAACTTAGCATCAAGAAGGTCTCATTTTCATTGAAAAAATTGAGAAAATCGCCATCTTAGATTTAATATTAACTCAACAGGGAGATGAATGCTAGAGGTGTGATATTAACTTAGCATTTGAAATTTCAACTTCAATAAGAAAGCTTAAGGGAGGATCATTATCATAGGTGTAGATTTAACTTAACAACGAAATAGATGTTAGAGGTGTGATATTTAACTTAGCATCGGAGGTCTCGTTTTTGTAGCGAGAAAATCACTGTCATAGGTATAATATTAACTTAACAGGGATTTATATTGCAATATGAGCAATTTTGGTCAGAGGTGTGATATTAACTTGACCGAGAGATTTGCGAGTTGAATAATTTAGTGGACTTGTCATTTTATTGAAGAGAATTGACAAGTTAAAGTTTTATCCGCTGGGGATATTAAAGGAAATCAGTATTTGAGATATAATGTTAACTTAACTGTGTTTCCATTATGGTATGAGCTATCTTGGTCAGAGGTGTAGTATTAACTTAACTGAGGGCTTTTACGATCTGGGCAATTTAGTGGATTTGTCATCCTATTGAAGAGAATTAACAAGTTGAAGTTTTATCCGCTGGGGATATTGAAAGAAATCACTGATAGAGGTATAATGTTAAATTGATATGTTTGATTTGTGATTATTTCACTGGGGAAACAATTACAACATTTTTGAGGTCTTACCATTCCATGGACGGGAATTGGTAAGCAATTTTGGACCAAAAACGGGATCAAGTCCCTCAGGATTTTTAGCAAATCCTCAACTATCAATAGATTTGGTATGCTTTTGTCAACTACCATTTGAGTTAAGCTAGTCATGCTATTTCCCTCAGCATGATGAGTTGTTGATGATTTTTTGTTGGACTTACATGCCAACTACTTCCTCTATCCTTTAGCCGTCAGAGGCGTCGGATGCAGTGTAGATATACTAGATAAGAGTGACGAGGCTAAAACTTGACATTTTGCCTTTGTCCTGTCTTCAATGTTTACATCATGCATTATGGTGTAACCAATGTTCGATCGGCTTGACATCGATCGATTGCGAAGTGATCTGTTGAAGGAAGAAGCTCTTCTTTGGCGCTCTTTCAAACATCTTGGAACTTGAAGCTTTGATCAGAGGTGTAGTGTTAACCTGATCATGAGAAAAGGATAAGGTTAAAACTAAAGTTTCACACTTTGTTTCTTTAATATTAACATCATGCATCGTGATGTCAACAATGTTCGATCGGCTCAGTGTCGATTAACCATAATATGATCCGTTGAAGGAAGAAGCTCTTCTTTGGCGCTCTTCCAAACATCTTGCATCTTAAAGCTTTGATCAGAGGTGCAGTATTAACCTGATCATGAGAAGAGTACTGTTAAAGATAGTACTTCTTCAAGAACCACTCGTTGATAGGCATCATGAGCATATCGCCATTTGGAGTTATGAGACAGTATGCTCTATTTGAGTAGACTGATTCTACTATAAATGTTCCTTCCCATTTGGGTTGGAACTTTTCTTTTGTCTTATGTGTTATAACTATGGGTCTTTTGATAGCTAATACAATATCGTCTTTCTTGAAAATCTGTTCTCTAACTTTCTTATTAAAGGCTCTGGAAATCCGAGCTTGATAGAGCTCGATTTGCTGTTAGGCTTGTAGATATTTGTCATCTAAAGCTTCCAACTTCTGAAGGTGCAATCGATGCTTCTCCTCGTCTGCCATCCTGATTGTCAAGGCAACTCGCAGAGATGGGATCTGAATCTCCAGTGGGAGCACAGCTTCACATTCGTACACCAAGGAAAACAACGTGGCTTTCGTCGGAGTTCTCACCATTGTGCGGTAAGCCCATAGGCATTCATTTAATTTGTCATCCCAGTCACATTGACTTTTTGAGACAAATTTTTTGAGAAGCTTTCCAATAGTCTTGTTGAAGGCTTCTGCGAGGCCATTAGCGGCTGGATAGTATGTCGTTGATGACACACTTTAGATTCTGAATTTATTACAGAACCTCTGAAATGCTTGGCTGACGAATTGGGGCCCGTTATTGTCGACGATTCGTTGGGGCACATCAAAGCGGTAGCACACGTGATGCTTGATGAACTTATCACGTTTGGTGCCTTTACTTCCTTCTGGGAATAGCTTCGCCCATTTAGAGAAGTAATCCGTTATGACCAAGATGAAGCGGTGTCCTCTGGATGTTGGAGGGCTGATGGGTCTAATAACATCCATTTCCCACATCTCGAATGGCCATGAAGAGAACGTTGGGTGAAGATGTCCTAGTGCTTGATGAACAAAATCACCATGGATCTGACAGACATGGCATCACTTAGCATAGGCGATGGCGTCAGGGATCATCTTCGGCCAATAATAGCCAAGTCTTCTAAGCCAGTCTCTGAGCTTAGATCCAGGTTTGTAAGCTCTGCACACACCGTCATGAGCTTTTTTGAGTGCCTTATGTGCCTCTTTATGTGAAAGGCATCAGATTAGAATTCCATCATACTATCGACGATACAATGTTTGCATGATCGCATTGTAATAGATCGAGGGTTTTTCCTTCTGATGGCAGCTGCCTCCTTGGGATCATCAGATAATATGCCATATAAGACGAAGTCGATGTAAGGGAATCGCCAATCCCTAAGTTCGAGACTTGTCAAAGTCTCAATAACCACTTTGACTTGAAGGTCTCTTCTTAGAGTTTTACTGTCTTCAAGAGCGAATTCGCTATATTATAATTCACGACTGCAGATAAGTACTCTCTCTGTGGCTCTAGCTGGAAGGGCCAATGAAGCAGAAAGGGACGCCAGTGCGTCTGCATGCGCATTCTGCTAGCGTGGTATATAGTCAATGTAGAAGTTTTCAAACTTCTTTGCCATGACAATGATCACATTATGATAGGGTACCAAGTCTTCATGTCAGACTTCGTATTCCCCGCGATCCTGGTTAACGATGATAGGGCACCCAAGCTTTGAATCACCATATGCTTTGAGATTTTTGACTCCAATCTCTTCAGCATGTTGCATCTCGATCAAGAGAGCGTTGTTTTCCGAAACATTGTTGGAATATGGCTCAGTTAATGAGAATGCATGAAGGATGAGATAATTATGTGGGAAGATAAGTTCTATCCCAACACCTGCGATGATATTTCACTCAGGGTTCGTCCTCGACGCTCCGTCGAAGAATAGTTGCCACACTTGTTCTTCTGAGGAGGCGTTGATAACTTTAACTTCTACAATCTCGTATGGGAGATTATCATAAAGTTTTGAAGTTCCTGAAACTAGATGATCGGCCAGAAAATCTACCACAACTTGTCCTTTGACCGCCTTTTGTGCATGAATTGCATCTCATATTGTGAGAGCAATTAGCCCATTACGCTAGACTGCAATTCAGCGAAGATGGTCTCGTTATGAGCACCCACAAAGGATTAACTCTGGAGATGACTTGAATGCATTGCCCCTTGAAGTAGTGTCGCATGTTCTGGACAGCGAAGACCAACACTAAGCATTCCTTTTCGATTGGGTTGTAACGGTACTCCGCCCCAATCATTGTTCTACTTAAATAGTAGATTGCATGTTCATGGTTTTGATTATTATTCTGGGCTAATAAAGCTCCCAAGTAATGATCCATCGCTCGAACATATAGCAGGAATGATTTTCCTGATACTGGAGAAACCGGAACAGGTGGGTGTGTGAGATATTCTGTGATCTCCTTGAATGCTTCTTAGCAAGCATTGTCCCAAATGAATGCGACCCCCTTCTTCCTTAATTTAGTAAAGGGTTGGCATCGTCCTGAGAGATTCGATATGAATTTTCGGATGCACGCCATCGTCCCTGTAAACCTCTGAGTTCTTTGAGATTTCTCGGAGGTTGCATCTCTTAGACGACATAGATCTTCTCTGGATCTAGGTGAATTCCTTTGGATATAACAACAAATCCAAAGAATTTGCTACTGGCTACCCTCAGGAAGGACTTGGTTGGGTTCATCTTCAACTGGTGAGCCGGCATGTTGTCGAACACCTCTTCAGGTCAACAAGGTGATCGCCTTTGTTGTGACTTTTCACAACGATATCATCGACATAGCATTCTACAGTCTTGCGTATATGCTCATGGAAGATCGCATTCATAGCACGTTAATATGTCACACCAGTATTCTTCAAGCCAAAGGGCATTACTGTGTAGCAGTATACTCCCAAAGACGTCCTAAAAGATGTGTGCTTTTCATCTTCAGGGTACATCTTTTTTTGATTATATCCTGAGAAACTATCCATGAAAGACATCCTCTCAAAACCGCATGTATTGTCGATCATGACATTCATGATCATGGAGGGAATTCGTCCTTCGGACGAGCGACATTTAGATCACGGTAGTCGATGCAAATCCAGATCTTCCCATTCTTTTTAGGAACATGTACTATATTGGCCACCCAATCCAGATGTTGGTTTTTCCTGATGAAACTAGAGTCTATGAGCTTTTTGCCTCTGATTTGATTGCTTACATGATCTCGGGATAGAACCGTCATTGTTATTGTTTGACTGATTTGGCGTCCGGGTTGATATTGAGCCAATGCATAGCACTCTGGGGATCGAGCCCGGGCATGTCCTCATAATTTCAAGCGAAAACATCTATATCTCTCATATGAGCTGTATTAGGTCTTCTTTCTCAAAAGATGATAAGCTTTCGCTTATGAAAATGGGCTTGGGGTTAGCCTCATATCTAAGATTTATCTGAGTCACTTCATCCTCAATGGGTGGTTCGCGTTGTTCAAAGTGTATATCCCAAAGAGTATTTAAGTGTTTAATCCATGGATCTGAGTCCGATTGGATTAATTCTTCAGATCCAAAAGTATCTTCTTCATCATCTTCTAAGTGACTGGTTGATACTATGTTCACTGAGAGACTTCCTAAGATATCATCGACGCTGACATCTGAGTCCCACGACAACGTTGGTGATGAGCTGCATGATAGACCTCTTCTTCAGACTCAGGATCTGACGAGACTTGGTAGATACATAATCGAGTCCTCTTCAGGTCTTGTGATAGTAATCAGGGTCTTTATCTTTTGGTACAAGTGAACGAAGTAGTGCCCTTTTTTTGCTGAAATTAAGGCCTGATTCTTTGATAAAATCATACCCCATTCTTTCTATCATGTGACGTGACTTTTGTCCATAATGAAAGAACTGTGGAGACTCAAAATTATCCCTGAGCCTTCACAAGCTATGAGCTTTGTTTTGATTCTCTCGAATAGAATTGGCTTCTAACCTTTTCGCTTGACTGGTACTTCAAAGAGGGCATTGTGTGTGCCTCCATTCTTTTCACGTACCAGAAGGGACGACTTTACTGGTACACGCAATGATGTCGAAGCATTCATCGCTGACCAAGGATCGTTGCCTACATCAGTACTAGTATCTGACGGTACAGAATCCGAAGCAAATATAGAAAAGTAAGCCAAATCTAAATCTTTATTGATGAACCACTCGCTTTCAACATTAGCGGTGGTATCGAAATTGAGTTTATCAATGCTCATTACAAGAGGATTTATTTTCCAGAGACATTCTTCTTCTTCTGGCTCTGTATCAGCTTCATTGCCAAAGTCGTGTTCTTTTGGTGTGGATTCTCATCAGTCTCGAGTGAGTCCTCAGGAGAAAATCAGTAAAATAATTCTTGATTTCTTTGAACGAATGCCTTTTGGCAATCAACGTTCTCACTTTTTCATTTACCAATATATTTCATTACTTGATGAAGAGTGGATGGGATGATGGCATTGCGGTGAATCTAAGATCGTCTCAGCAGCAAATTGTATGAGGTGTCAGCGTCAATGACATAACATGTCACCTCAGATTTTAAGTCTCCAATTTGACACCTGAGCTTGATTTTCCCCATCGGGCGCGTACCATTTGCTTTGAAGCCATATATGGTCGTCTGAGTAGCACTTTGCCGGTGGGTGGGGTTCCCAAATGCTGCATGATCCTGCGGGCATAATGCTCAACGCGGATCCTGGATCAACCTAAATGCGGCTAACTTCAGATGATCTAATGTACCCCGTGTAATACAGGGGTATGTCATGTTTTCCTTTAACTTGCATATCTTTTGGGGTGAAGTTGATGCAGGTAAACTGCTTCGAGGTATGATGGCAATGGTTGTCGTCTTCCTCTCACATATAGCAGGAATCTGGGCCGCGAAAATCTCTGCATCTGCTAATGCTTTTCTTAAAGCATCTTTTGTGGACTTGAAAAGTCTTAGGAGCTAATAGAGAGTAATTCGAGCAGGGATGTTAGCTAGTTGAGCCAAGATATCAAAAACAGAAGGGAGTTGATGGTCCCGCATCGCTTTTCAGAAGAGCTTTGACACATCAAGCGCTTTCTGCTTTTTCACAAATGGCCTCATGACTGCTCGATTGCCTCCTCTGCTGATTGTGGGGAGTTTACTATCGGCTCGCCGTACTATTATAGGTAGTGCTGCCGGATCGAGTTTTTTATGTGGGAGGTGCGCCTGTGTCAGCAGCAAAGGCGGACTCGTCTCAAACTAGTAAGGGAGGTGATATCTTCCTCAGTTTCTCTTGTAGAGATACTACCACATTGCTAGAGGATGTTTTAGCCTTGCCTTTAGACTTCCTGCGTGTGACGATCATTCATTGCTGGCTTTCGACAATGTCAGAATGGACCCACATCGTCTCTCCTCGAGTAGTAGGCACTAAAATGAGGTCTTTTTCCTTCTGATTGTGAGGATTAGTATTGATAAACTCTCAGTTCCCTTTTCGGGATGAGAACCACTCCGGTTGGTGCTAGTGGGAGATTTCATCCAAATTGAATAGGTGACGTAGCTGTCATGTTGGCAATCACCTTCTTCTGTTATCGACAAAGCTTCAACACCTCTATATCGATCAAATCCTGAAGGACATATTTAAAGATGTAGCAATTCTTAGTAGGGTACCCCAGCATCCTGTGATATAACAGTAGTTGAGATCATCAGTCTTCCCGACCTCTTCAGAGCGTCTGATCTCCGAAAGTTTGAGTCTGTTACTCTTTTAGAGTAACTTGAACAGAGAGACCACGTGCTCATCCTTAAAGGAATACGATTTATTAGCACGTGCCTGGCCGGAGTCATTCCTCCTCTGACTGATCGAAGGTGACTTGACTTCCATTGTCAGATATCTCTTCTTCTCAGTTGAGAAGACGACTCTGAGGGCATTGCGATGGCTTGTCGGGTCTCAGTTTGTTGTCTTTTTTTCAGCCCTGACCCTGGCGACAATCTCTTCTGCGTGTTCGTCTTGTAGCACCAATTGCTTTCAAGTACGACATTCTGTCACTCCCATTTGAGCGAGTAGGAAACTTTACAGATTATGACGGCACGTCTCAACCAGTGTAGACTGAATCATACTGCTAGGATAATAAAGTGTCATTCCCTGAAATCTCTGGATGAAAGTTTTGATAGCCTCTCCTTTCTTCTGCTTGACTGCTAGGAGAGCTGGCACTGAAATTTTTGTATCATCTTCCGAGAAATGAGCCAGAAATAACTTTTCGAGGTCGGTTCATGTCTTAATTGAGCCAAGAGAAAGTTTCATGAACCATTCAAAGGCGACTCCTTTAAGAGTGCCAATGAATAAACGAGTCATAATGGTATCATTAAATATTACATTCCCAGTTTGAGATTTGAAGTAGTATCTGTGTTAGTTCGGTAACCCTTTACCATCAAAAGTATGCAGGGTCGGTGCCTTGAATTTGGGAGGGTAGGGAGTCGTATCCCATTCTGCTGGGTAAAGTCGGACTATCCCACATCTTGGAGACCGTCTTGGTTGGCGAGGACCTCAATGCGTTGCTCCAATTTGTTCATCCTCTTGGAATGACTGCTTTCGTTTTCTGAATTATCCTCTTCTTCAGATGAAGATTTGGGTATTTTAGAGCTGGAATGCTCTTCACTCTCATTGTTTGTAAAAGATGAGCTCTCCCCTCCTTCCGTTTTCCCTTGGACTTCTTGGAAAGAGTTTTACCTTTCGATTTCTTTTTGTCCTTAAGCAGTTGTGATAGCATTGTTTAAGAGAGTCGATAGATTCTTGCTGCGTTCGAATCATATCGAATTGTTCCCTTTAGACTAGGGCCTGCTCTTTGAATCGCTTGGCCACCTCCTCGGGAGATCCTGCCATGTAGGCAAAGGCGGTTATCTCCGAACTAAAATTTGAAGACCGGGAATCAATGATGGCGGAATGCTCATCATTCACCTCAATCTCCTTGGCCAACAGACTGTAGTCGACTGGAGTGATTATTCTCGTGCTGGTTTGAGTGTGTCGGTAGACCCCTTCAGGTTCGAGAACATCCTTCAAACCTGGAGACGATCAATATCCGACTCTTCCGAACTAAAAGCCAGTTGCTTCCCTTTGGACTTGCTGGGTGTGTAATTTGGCCCCACCATGTTTGTAGTCACTTCTGGGTACTCGATGTCAGAGAATAATTTCTTCTTTCGGGGTTGTTGTCTCTTGGTTGAGTCTGAAGCCGCTGACAGCCGGCTAAAAATCGAAGGCTTATTTATCTGAAAGCCGCAATGGCAATCAGAGAGTACTGTTGTGATGAGTTGCTCGCAGTGACATCGAGGGGAGATTTGATGGACGCTTCTCTTCCTTGTCAAGTAGTCCCTGAGGTTTGTTGAGGGAGCACCTGAGGAATTAGCCTTGAACCCCTAAGGGTGAGGGCTTTTTGGCATTTTATGTCTTGAATACATGCAATGCTGAACGCGAGTTTCGTGATACTTTGTTGAAATGCAGACCTCGCGAGGTGCTAAAACATGGCCATCGTGTTTAGAATTAGAAACACGGGCCTCGCGTTCTACATGGGCCTCGCATGTTGAAGCGGTAGAACACGTGTCTCGCGTTTGATGCGTAACTTGCGTTGTTGAAGAACGTGGGACTCGTGTTTTGGAATAGAAGCGCGGTCCTCTCATTGCTTAAAAGAAACACGGGTATGAACCTCACGTTCTGAATCTGCAGAACAGAGAGCCTCTGCAGAATTTTCAATCTGTTATCGATGAGCACGACGCCTTCGTCGACGTCCAGCATTCCGGTTAAGCCGCAGGGTTGTTAGGAACCCCCCGACAACCTGAAATTGGAGAGTTTGGATAGGAGAAAGACGGTGGGATTGATCTTCACTGTCACTCTAATCGTATGCTAACGCTTTCGCTCTATGGGTCTCCTGAGAGACGATGACATGGGCTACAAGGGTTGTACAAGAGATTTTCAAAACCTCTTCAGAAGTGGCACTATTTGCGTTACGATCAGTGGTGCGGGCCATTTTAGGAGTAATTTTCAAAGAGATTCGAGAGCAAGTCTAAGAAGAGACTTGGCGGTGTTATCATATTGCCTTGGGACTGGTGGAGCATGAGGAAAGGAATTTCTCAAACTTTCCTTGGTCGAATTCAACGACGAGGGATTCTACCGTCTTCTTGAAGAGCTGAACATCAGCTTTGCGCCGCGGCGTTCTCGTCAGTAGAGAAAGAAGTCCCCAGCGGAGTCGCCATCTTTTGTTTGGTCAGAAAAGTAGGTCGATGTAAAGTTTCTTTGAGTGGTTGAAAAGTTACAACAGAACGATTCTGATTACAAAAGAGGGGAGAAGATATGATTCTCCCTTTTTTAAGACTGGATTTTTCATATGGTGATGAAGAGTGATTCATATTCTCTGTTGACCGGTCGACTATTAAGTTTCTCTTCAAGATGCTCCAAAGATCAATCAAAAGGGAGCTTTTTTTTTTAACACACTAAATGTTTAAAGTCCACTGATTACTCTTTTTCTCCCTCTCTAAAAAGCAAGAAGCTTTTAACTTAAGAATTCTCAGCTCTCAATCTCAGAAAAGCCTCCTTTCTAAAAAGCCCCCTTCATAGCTCCTCAGGTTATTTATAGGGAGTCATAGGGGTATTATTGTCCCCTAAAATTCCTCCATAATGAGATTAACTCCCACATTACATGGAGAGTTAATTGACCCAGTAATGGAGGTCAGTTATAACAGAAACGCAGGCGCGCTGGATGCGGATCTCGCGTTGCTTGCTGTAGACGCAGACGTCTCAGTTAAAACGCGGAGTTGCTCAGACCCGCGTTTGAAGTGAGACGCAGGTTTCTCAGACCCGCGTCTAAAGTGAAGCGCCAAGTTGCTCAGACCTGCGCTTGAAATGGGACGCGAGGTTGCTCCGACCCTGTGTGAGATGTGGAGTTCCTCAGACTCGCAGAGTTACTCAAACTCGCATTGAACGCGGGTTTACTCAGGCCTGCGTCTGAAGTCTCCGCGCTTCTGTGGACGCGAGGTCCGCGTTTTAGTTTGAAACGTGACCTTCGCGTTGAAGTGAGGTTCGCGTCTGATGACTTTTTCTTAGTGATTTTGGACAGCCTACACTCGCTTACCAGGCGAGCCTAAGAGACCTGACAGTCTATGCGCCTAAAGGGCTAAAGAGAGACTATAAGGTCTAAGCGCACTCCCAGTAGCTATCATGA
The DNA here is from genome assembly GCA_038442645.1 of Agave tequilana. Lineage (NCBI taxonomy): Eukaryota > Viridiplantae > Streptophyta > Magnoliopsida > Asparagales > Asparagaceae > Agave > Agave tequilana. The sequence goes on along the minus strand of JAVJIF010018149.1, from coordinate 54,009 downwards.
GTGTGCACACAATCGATCATTGGCCAAAGATCAGATATCCTCTCTCGGGTCGATCTGATGGCTAGAGAGCAAATATGCTCTCTCGAGTTAGTCGACCAAGCAGTCGACTGATAGCGATGAGAACAAAATATGTTCTCATATTAGTCGACCTACAACACCGAACGGCTAGAATTCTAGCCATTGACTGTTGACCGTTAGGTAGCAGAAACTGCCAGATTTGATTTTTAATGGTTATTTTTTGTCAGAACTTTCTAGATTTGATTCCTAACGGCTATTTTGAGTAAAGCACATTTTATTTTAGTACCTATATATATAGAGGTTATATTAGAGAGTTTTCTATTATGAATCAAGAAGAGTTTTAAGAGTTTTTAGTGTTCAAAATCTTTTCAATCCTCAAGAATTATTTTCAAGTAATTTTGAGTTACTAAATCCTATTCTCTTCAGTTTTCTTTTACAAAGCTTGAGCCATTCAGATTTACATCTATCTTATATGGATCTTTGTCTTATAAGAAAGTGTTTATTTGTGGTCAAGAGTCTTGATCACTAATGTTCAATCTTTGTATTGAGTGGATGGAGGTTGCGGCCTCTAGCGGATTTGTAGGTTCATGTGTTGTAGTTTTTGCGGGAGAGGGACTTGCGTGTTCGAGAGTTTATAAGGGAACTTGTAACATTGGGTGATCTTGTGGAATCAAACTAGTGAAAATGCTTCATTGCGGTGAAGGCGGGGACATAGAACAAGTTGCTCGAACCTCGAAATAAATCTTCAGTGTTTGTGATTGCTCTTCTCTCTCTCATACTCACTTTAGTTTATATCTTGCATTCTTATATTTGCTCATCATTATATGCTTGATATTGTTTTATATGCTCGTACTCATTTAAATCAAGAAAGCAATTGAGCACCTCAATTCTTAACTAAGATGAATCTTGAGGAGAAGGTCAGATCGCTTCACAAGTTTAATGGCTCCTCGCTTTACTTTTCTTCATGACAGGCTGTGAGTTTTCTCTAGAGGACTTCCAACTTGGGGGTATTAGAGACATGTCAAGGAGGTCCCCAGAGACAGGGCTCAAGGGGTCCCCCACAAAAACCCACCACCCACGTAAATCTCTCTCTCTCTCTCTCTCTCTCTCTCCTCTCCCCTCCCCCCTATCCTACCCTCAAGCGCCCACTCCAACACCCCCAACCTACCCCCCCCCCCCCCCCCCCCCCCACCCCCCAACGCCCAAACACCCAACAACACACACACACACAATCTCCCTTTCTCGTCTCTCCCAACCTCAAGCGCCCCCACCCAACCCCTCCCCCCAAATATCTCCCCTCGTCTCTTTTGGTGGACCCATCACACCTACACACACATCTAACAAAATTCCTTCCCTCCCCCCTCTCAGGGGTATATCTCTTTGTGCCTTGCAATAATCAACAGAAGGGGTCTCTCCCTGCCTTGCACTAATCAACAGAAGGGGGGTCAACTGAATGAGTTGCTTGCGGATAGTTTGGGTTCTGCTTGATAGTTAGCTCGATGTTGGCTTGCTTGACTAATAAACGAGTCTTAACTCGAACCCAAGACTGAGCTCAAACTTATAAACGAGTTGAACTCAAATAAGGTCTGCTTGCTCAAGTTTGATTCGAACATACACACACATGTATAAGATAATTAGATTATGAGTATGCCAGAATTTAAATGGGTAAACTACAAGAAACTATCTTCATCTATATCCTAGTTTTGAATTAACTTCTGAATTTAAAAAACTGAATAAGTGACCTCCTGAACTGTTCAAGACTCATTTTATCTGTCAATATTGATAAATATTGTTAAGAAAACTATTATTTTAAAATAGTTATTATAACTATGTGAAAAGGGTAAATGTGGAAGATAATAATTATGATGTCACATGATCATCAAAGGACCATCGTGATTGTTAAAAATTTAACAAAATACATGACGATAATAATTTTGGGGGTTATTTGTTCACTTTTTTAAATAAGGGGTTAATTCAAAATAGTATAAATGAAAGGGGTTTCTTGTAATTTACCTGATATAAATTTATGTAATTTGACTACGCTTACTTGTATTATCTTATTAAATACCATTATAATTTTGAAATTATTGAATGTCACTTTGTGGCCCCAGAGTTCGAAGTTTTGGCTATGCCAATTGTAACTAGTGTTTTAGCAAGTCATGTTGTGTGCGAGCTAAGTCAGATAATATAAGCACTATCGTAGTTCACCCATGACTAAATTGTACGAGTCTAAGCCTGTGTCTACATGAAAGCAGTGGTGGAGCCAGGATTTCAAAGACGGAGGGGCACAAAATAATGTATCGGGTGTGCGTTGGCTACCGACGTCTTTTTAAGGAACTAAAGTATTTTTCTGGCGAGGCCCGGGGGCACAAATCTAGTACTGAGTGCATTTTTCGGGCGAGGGCCGGTGGGCACGTGCCCCCCGCCTCCCTTGGCTCCGCCGCTGCATGAAAGGAACCTAAACTCTACTTGATTTTATGAACAAATTTAACTTTTAGACCCAATATATATCCACTCGTCAGCGACTATGACGCGGATCTAAGTTGGGTCCAGGTCAGAGCCATGTTCCGATCCCGGTACCGAGATTTGTAGCAGCCCTAGTTGTGAGTTACGACTTGTGAGATGTATTAACCCTAGCTGGGGGTTTAGTGGAATTTACCCTTTTAGCTGTGGGTTAGCTGAATAGCTGAGCAGATGCATGCCAATTAACTTGGTTTGTTGGGTTCGGATTCGAGTCGCATGTGTACCCGATCCGTTGCCATCCCTCCCTCTTGGATTTAAATCCACGTGAAGGTGCGAGAGAAACCCCCAACAATTCTTCAAACCAAGTTCCGATCCCGGTACCAAACCACCCATCATCCCTTTTTTGCTTCATTGCAATACGAAGAAGAGTAGAAACAAGGGAGAAATCTGATCCTTCAAGAAGGCGAAAACAAAAGAAATTGAGAGAGAAAAAGAAGAGGACCAGAAAATGGTTTCTCAAACCCTCTCTCAAAATCTATTCTTCTTCTCTGAACCCAGATGATCAAATCCCATCACACCTTTAAGGTCCATAGCAAGCACACTCTATCTTCCCTCTCTTCTCTCATTGACCACTGCCTCTCCTTCAACTCCCTCCCTCTCCCCTTTGCCGCCCAATCCATCCATGCCCAGTCCCTAAAACTTGGCCTCAACCGCAATACTTTCATCGCTAACCGCCTTCTGAGCCTCTACTCTCACCTCACCCTCACCAATTCCACCCTCCAATTCTTCCAAGAAATACCCACCAAGAACATCTTTACCTACAACATTTTCCTCTCCAGCCTGTCCAAATCGGGCCGCATTGAAGATGCCCGCCACCTGTTCTTGGAAATGCCTGAGAGAGATTCTGTCACTTGGAATTCGATGATCTCGGGCTATGCGTCTGCTGGTCTTGTTGACGAGGCCTTTGGATCTCTTTACCAGATGCGAGAGAGCGGAATTAGACCCACTGGATTCACGTTTTCGATTGCGTCCTGTTGCGTGGTTTCTATACGGCAAGCAAAACAAGTGCATGCAAACGCAGTTAGAAACGGATTCGATTTGTCGAATACTGTGCTTGCTAATTCGTTTGTAAACATGTATGGAACTGTTGGGCTTGTAGAATATGCTTCTAGCATGTTTAGAGTTATGGAGAACAGAGATACTGTTTCTTGGAATACCATGATGTCGGTTTTTGGCGACTCTGGTCAAGGTGATCGAGCATTGGAGTGTTTGATAGAAATGAGGGGTTATGGGCTCTCAATGGATGCAGTTACGGCCTCAACGGCCATCAGTGTTTGTTCGGACCATGAGGATGCGGATAAGGGTGAGCAGTTATTGGCTTATTGCTTCAAGGTGGGATACCTTTCGAATTCTATTGTTTCTAGCGCTGTTATTGACATGTATTCCAAATGTGGCAGACTGGACGATTCGGTTCGGCTGTTTCAAGAGATGGAGATATGGGATTCCGCTCTCTGCAATTCCCTGGCATCAGGTTATGCTCGAAACTGGCGTGTGAGTGAGGCACTGAGGCTGTTTGTAGCGTCTATTAGAATTGGCATTAGGCCGACGGAGTTCACTTTCGCGAGCATTCTGAGCTCAAGTTCATGTTTAGGGTTGACCGAGCAGGGCTGTCAAATTCACTGTTGGATTGTTAAATTGGGTCTGGAAGTAGACAGGATCATTGCGAGTGCTCTTGTCGACATGTATACAAAATTGGGTGCAATAGAATCTGCTATGAAGATTTTCTCTACAATGGCCAGGAAAGACTTGATCTCTTGTAATACTATGATATTGGGCTTAGCCCAGAATGGGCAACACATGTTGGCACTAAGGATCTTTGAACAAATGCTAGTAAATGCTCTGCAACCTGATCGGATCACTTTGCTTGGTGTTTTGTCTGCCTGTGGCTATGGGGGCATGATAAGTGAAGGAAAAGTATATTTTTATCAATGGAGGAAAAGTATGGAATTGAACATGGTTTTGAGCACTATGCTTGTATCATTGACATGATGGGCCAAGCTGGAAGGCTGCAAGAAGCAATGAATATTATAGAGGCTATGTCACACAAACCCACTGCATCAGTTTGGAATTTACTTCTTGAAGCTTGTTGGATGCACGAGGATTTGAAATTTGCCGAAATTGTTGCTGAGAAGGTAATGGAACTGGAACCTAATTTCCCGCTCCCCTATACTGTTTTGTCTCGGATGTATAGTATGAGAGGCAAGTGGGAGAGTGTGGCTCGAGTTCGGAAGATGATGAGTGAGAGAGGCGTGAAGAAAGTCACTGCATGCAGTTGGATTGGACTTAAAAATTGTATCTTTGTTTTTGAATCTGATAGTATATTGCATTATGGAGGAGAATCTACTTACTCTGTATTGCGATTGTTAGTATGGGAGATGGAAGGAAAAGGGATATGTTCCTGAACAACATGAGGATGGATGATAGAAAGAGTAAACAAAGACTAATACTGTCTAGTATTTTTATGGACTGTTGATTGTGATTGACAAGTAAATTTACATTTTGTGGTTAGGAGCAGAAATTACAGTGCGCATTATTGACTGACAGACCTCATAGTGCTTTAACAGAACCAGCTGCCAGAGTCTTTTCATTTAGATCAGTTGGACAGGGGTCAGTTTCACATGTTCATGTGGGGCATTTGAAAAATTAGATTTTCTTTTATTATATGAAGAAGTCATTGACAAAATGGTTCAAATGTGAAGTAATGCTCTCTTTTAGATTACATTATAGCTTGGACAATGGCAAAGAGATTTGGATGGTTTCAAGAATGTTCTGATAGAAATTTGCATGGTATTTCTCAAGATGAACATATGAACTCTCAAGGTGTGATGATAACTTGTCTGTGCTATCAGAGATAGTTTGGAGTAAGCAAAGATGCGGCACTCTCTTATTTGTCTTAAGACAAAACTGGGGAGAAGGATTCCATGTAGGCAAGCAACATATATTCCTGTGCTTTTCATGGTTGTTCGTGGAAATTAATTTTGGTCCATTTGGAGATAGTTCAGAGAGAATGATGATCCAGACTGCATGTAAAATTGTACCTGTTAAACCTTTTAGCACAGCTGAGATTATTACTTTTGTGGGAGCTCCCATGGTAATAAAGCTTCTGTTTTTGAGGCAGCCTTACAAAGAAAACTGTCCACATTGGGTTATATCCATTGGAAGAATCATGTTGAGGAAACTAGTGGTTCTGATGCACTTTGCAGCATAGAACTGGAGATGTCATATAAGAGGTCACCCAGCTGGTAAGAGGATTATGTCCTACTTGTTCAACATCTTTGGTTTTTTTCAACCCTACTGAGGAAGAATACTAGGCTTGGACAAATGAAATTATCACCTTGAGTTGCAATATCCATTCCAATTGCATTCACCTCAGATTCTCATATCTGACTATCTTGTGAATAAAGGAGCTTCTTCTCAAGTCTCCACATTATGAATAGTGAAATGTGGTTTCTTAAATTGTCTATAATTTATTTTTTTTTTATTTTATGTTATTTTATTTTATTATTTATTTACTTATTTATTTATTTAATTTTTTGGGGGGTGGGGGTGGGGGGGACATAGGAAATAGCCAAAATTTTCTCTGTCTATGTCTGCATGAGATCCATATCCCATAATATAGGTCTATCGTGTATTGTATATTTAACACTTTAAAGTCTCTGAATTCTATGTTGCATGAGTATTTCATGATGCACCAGTCTCCTATTATCCAATACTTGGATATTCAAATGCTTGATGGATACTTGTTGTATACTACTATGGCTTATCTGAAAATTTGTAATGTATCCCAAACATATTAAAGATGTATAAGAGATGTCTCTAAGACTAATAATTTACAAATTTAATGAATGATGGGTTCACAGTTTCATTTGATTTGTAGATGTATTTATATAATTTGTCAACTTTCTGGACGAAGAATTATGATTACCTCCTGAGTCCCTGACTATTGATTGATAACTTGGAATCTTTTACATACATGAGTTATCGTGTTATTTTAAACATAGCCTTACACATAAATAACATTAATGCGCACACACGCGCAAAAGTCTGTTATTTTTGTATGCAAATTTCAATCTTGGAATTTCAGGATTTGTCATATTTGTGGGTCCTTATTGTGTTGTATCCATATCACATGTAAATACCAGGGCAACCTAGCTGAGTTTTAGAATTAGCTAATTCATTTCCTTCTTTCTTTAACCATTACCTTCTTCAAATGATTTCTCTTTTGAAAAATTGTAACTTCCTCTTCCCCTTTCCTGAGCAAGATCACCCAGCTCAAGTCTGGTTGTTGGCAAAACAAAAACAGCAGGGTATCTGACAGAAATGATTACTTAATTGCGTTATAAGAAATTGAAAATGTGCAATGTTCTAAATGTCGGATGTCGGCCTAATGTCGGAAGGCAAAATGTAAAGTCGAATTGCGGATATCGGAAAATTTCGGGGACATTTGCTCAATTTCAGAGATCACACACACACACACATATGTCCTAAATGTCCTAAAATATCACATATATGATATCTCTATATGTATAATTAATAAGTTATACTAGCAATAATTTTATTTAATCACATCCAATAAACATAATTAGCTTCCAATAAAAATTCAAAAATGTCTCAAAAGGCTTCATGATGACTAAGTACTAACATTAATATCAACAAATGTCAAAACCTCATAGATTGCAGTTAAGCATTCATTCACGAGTAAGAATCAGTTTATGGTGCCCTAATTCAAATTAGTTAATCTAAGATTTAACGATGTGAATCAAATTAGAACTGAGCGAGTAGTTTAAGTAGAAATGAGGAAGAGAACTCGCTTTTGAGAATCGTTAGGAGTCGCCGGATTCGAGAGCTCGAGCGGAATTTATGATGAAGAAGGAGAGAGACGATGGAGCTCGTCGGAGCTTGGCAGAGCTTCATGGGTCCTCATCTCCTGGGTTCTCGTCGGAGCTCAGCGAGACCTCATCAGGGCTCGGGGGAGCTCGACGAGACCTCGTTAAGGCTGGCGGTGCTTGTCGGGGCTTGGCAGGGCTTCTTGGGTCCTCGAGGGGCTCATGAAAATTCTCGTTGAAGGTCGTTAGAGGTAAGTCGAACTTCGCTGAAGGTCATTGGGGCTCGTGGAGACTCACTGAAAGTCGACGAAGGTCGTAGAGGCCTCGTCGGAGGTCAGTCGAGCTCGTATCTCTCTCTAGCTTCCTCGTTTCTCTTTCTCTCTCGCGTGATGAAATTAGTGGTGCGAACGAGCCCTAATTCCTTCTCTTCTTTTATAAATAGGGTCGGGTTTGGTTAATGGGTTCAAACCTAAAAAAAATAAAACAAAATAAAATGTCAATTTTGGCTTATATTTGGAACACCAAAATCAGCCGCAATTTCGGAAATTCGCCGAAATTTCGGCGGTATTAATCCCATTTCGAAATTTGAAATGTGGTAGCCGATTTCGTGTTGGCCACATGAATTTTCCGACATTTCGACCAAAATTTCAAAATGTCGGCCGACATTTAGAACATTGAAAATGTGTAAGACAAAACTCAAGTAAAATTTTCATTTCTGATGTATGCATCAGGTGCTCAGGAAATAATCAGTCTTAATTTGAAGTTACATGTGAGTTGTAAGGACCCGTATATAATCTGTTTCGTTCATTATGTGACATATCTAGATCCTTTAGGTATTTGACCTACACTTTTGGTCAAATCAAGTCGTTATGGAAAACCATCAACATGATCACCCCAGTGCTACAGTGCATGAGATCTACAACTTTTGATTTTTTTAGGTTTTTATGCATTTTAAGTTGTGTAGATCACGGTTAGCAATATTTTAGTTTCAGTGACCAATGAGATTGTCCAAACTGATAGGAATTTGAGCTTAAGCCACATTTTTATGTTCAACTCATTTTTCATCTCAATGTACTGCATCAATACATGCTGCACCTACAATTTCCTGCTTATTTGAAACAACTGCAGTCTGCATTTGTATGGAAAAGAGTTATATAAACTTTGCCCCAATTTTTACTCGCAGGGTTCCAGAACAGTTCGTTCCTGCATGAATACGGTGGCCTCTCACTCAAAGGGGAGAAATTCCTTAAAGACATTGGTTGAGTTCCTTGAACCTGTCATCTCACCTATCAAAAGCTGGTACTTCACCACTCTCTAAGTTCGTCTTCTGACAGGTCATTATTTGATACCACAGAATTATCACTCACTTTGACAACTCAGATATTAGACGATTATTTCATACATTGGCAAGAAAATAAACTCGGCTTCAGTCGGCATTGGCATTCTAATAAACACAGGGAACTACTCATCAGCCTTTGAGTTTTGTTCAGACATTCTCCTAAAAAAGGTGCACTTTTCCTTTTGCTTAAACGCAATTTGCATCTAAATTTCAAACTTCTTCCATCCTTTATATTTACTTTATTGCATAATATTTGTTGTTGTGATGTTAGTGATTGAACATTCTATGTTTAGTGTACATTCTTAGTGTCATATGACCACTTGACTCAAAAGCTTAGACTTATTAGTCGTGGGGTTAATGTACCAAAAAGCTTTAACACTTGACACCCTGCCTCACGTGTGACTTTCAGCCATGTGGAAAGGCCTCCAACATAAATATGACTCATGTGAAAAAGGCAAAATGCACAAGTGTGAATCTACATAGTTTTAGATTGTCAGCAATGACGTTTGAACCCCAAACCTCTTTGAAGTGAAGGTGGTGTGTTGCTATCATGTCAAAAATCACTTTATCCAAAAGTTTGGGCTGATCAGTTGTGAGCTAACAATGTTATATCAAGCAAATTTAACATTTGCAACTAGTCATTCATATGAATACATGATAACTAAAAAAGAATTTTGTTCTATATAGAAGACAGAAGCTTGGTGCGTCATAAAAAGAATTTAGAGGGCAAAATTAAGAGAGAAGTAAAACCTTTTATTTACTTGGAGGTGTCAGAGAAAAAGTTAGCGTATGAGAGAGGCACTTGTTTAGAACTCTCCTTACACTCTCTTCACTTACGCTTTTTTTTTCTCTCTTTGTGATTGCTTAACTTATGCATCTCCACTCCAACCTATACTTTGTCCTTACTTACCGACTAAATCTATAAGCTCGCGCACTTACATGATTCACATACTATGCATGCCGACCATCTTTTCGAAATTTTTGAATTTATACTCCTTGATTTATATGATGTTGGAGAAAAACCAAGGCAGCTGGCCAATTTTGAGCTCCAGCTGAGCTGTCGACAGTCATTTTCAATTGTCGACAGGTTTTTACAGAGAGTCAGGGGTTTACAGTGTTGTCCACAGCATCCTTCAGCTGTCGACAGTCTTATTGAGTTTCTGCTGGATTCTGAGTTTAATTAGGATTTTGTTTTTGTGTTTAATTTGGACTCTAATTGATTTTATATTTCTTTAGTTTGAATTTAGATTACCTAGATAGGTTATGACTCTTTTAATTCTTTTTGTTTTCTTTTAGAAATAGGTTATAATTTTCTAGTAGGAGTGGTACTCTTTTGTAAGCATATAAATAGGCCATTGTACTCTTTCTTTTCGGCATCTAATTTTGATTAATAAACTTTTCAAAAATTTTGAATTAATACTCCTTGATTTATATCTCATGCTAGAATTTAAACTTCTTGATTAATATGTGCTTCAAATGTGTTCCTTTTCCTTAAGTTACAAATTATCTTGTACATCAGTGTTCGAAGCATCAGTCGAGTCGGAGATGACTCGGCGGGCGTCGCGACGTACCGATACGCGAGCCAGCCTGTTCCTGACTTTTGATTGACTCAGGGTTGACTCGACGTCGATTCGGGTTGACTCGGTCGAGCCCACCGAGTCGCAATCGAGTCGGCTCCGAGTCGGATTGGTTGTTGGTGACTTTAAAAAAAAAAGGAAACTACCCCACGCCTCCGTCGCTGTCTTCTCTTCGACCCGCCGTCATCTTCTCGACCCGTCGCCGTCGTCTTCTCATCTGCCGCCTACCTCTCTCTCTCTCCCCCCTTCCTCCATCCCTCTCTCTATGTCTCCCTCCCTCCCTCCAAGGGAGAGAGATCGGAGGAAGGGAGGGAGAGTCTTTGATCTCTCTCCTGTCTCTCTTTGTCCCGCTCTCTCTTACCCCCATTCTCTTTTAATCTCTCTCTCCCCCTCTCTATCTCTTTTAATCTCCCCTCCCCCCATCTCTCTGTGTTTTTCTCTCTCCCCCTCTCACATCTGATCTCTCTCTCTCCCCCCTCTTATATTCAACTCTCAAATTTCTTTTATATTTACCCTTCAAATCTTTCATATTTAGTTATTTATCCCTCAATTTTTTTGATATTTAGATTTTTTATATTTACCCTTCAAATCACCATATTTCTTATATTTACCCTCCAAATCATCATATTTTCTCAATTACCCCTCAAAATAAACTCATTTTGGACATGTGATACATGAAAATTGTTGTCTACATTTTTTAAAGATTTGTCGTGATTTTTTAGAATTTTTTGAGCTTTTTATTTGGTGTTTTGTGCGTATCACCGAGACGGATCCGAGACGTTGCGACCAATTCGTCTCAGTGCCCACCTAATTGGCGGCCGAGACTACGACTTTGAACTATGTTGTACATCCCTCTTTAATTTGTGAGTTTTAGAATATCTCTGAAGTAGACAAGTTTTTGGTAAGAAAGTGATTAACCCCCTAAGAATTTCGCCCCATGTGTCCCCCATGCCTTTTTCTGTTGCCAACCCCCCCCCCCCCCAACACGAAAGCTGGGATCTATTATGATGAGATATATTCCCTTGTTGCTAGGCTTGAAACTATCAGATTAATCATTTCTATTGCTGCTCAAAATAATTGAAATTTTTTTCAAATGGATGTAAAATTCACATTTCTGAATGGGTATATTGAAGAAGTATATGTAGAACAACCTATAGGTCATGTAAGAAAGGACCAAGAGCACAAAGTATTGAAGTTGAAAAAAGCATTGTACGGCTTGAAACAGGCACCAAGAGTTTGGAACAGTAAGATTGATGAACATTTTCAAGCTAATGGGTTCATCAAATGTCCATATGAACATGCCCTGTATACAAAAAAGGAAAAGAATGGAGATTTTTTACTGGTATGTTTGTATGTTAATGATTTTATATTTACAGGAAACAATGCTAGAATGATCCAAGAGTTCAAAGACGCCATGATTTGAAAGTTTGAGATGACTGACATAGGGCTTATATCTTATTATTTGGGTATTGAAGTGAAGCAAGAGGAGAAAGAAATTTTCATCTCTCAAGAAGCTTACGCAAAATCCATTTTGAAAAATTCAACATGTAAGAGAGCAATGCAGTAAGTACACCAGTGGATTGTGGAATCAAATTATCAAGATATGATGAAGGAAGCAATATTGATGCCACTTATTTCAAAAGCTTGGTAGGAAGTCTTCGCTATTTGACTTACACAAGGCCGAATATCTCTCTATGGAGTTGGGTTGGTTAGTCGTTATATGAAGAAGTCAAAATCTACTCATTTAATGGCTGGCAAAAGGATCTTGCGTTATATCAAAGGAACAATCAACTATGGACTTCTCTACACAAGGTGATGACTTTCAACTCATTGGTTATACTGACAGTGATTGGGCAGGAGATGTTGATGAACGAAAGAGTACTACGAGATATATTTTCTTCCTGAGTAATACGGCGTTTTCTTGATCATCAAAGAAGCAAGCTATTGTCACTTTTCTACTTGTGAAGCGGAATATGTTGATGTATCATCTGGAGTTTGTCATACAATTTGGTTACAGAATTTACTTAATGATCTTCACCTTAATCAAGAACAGCCAACGAAGATTTACATTGACAACAAATTAGCTATTGCACTTGCAAAGAATCCGGTTTTCCATAAAAGGAGCAAGCACATTGACACTCGTTATCATTTTATCTGAGAGACCATAAAGGAGATAAGGTTAAACTAATTTCTGTCAAGACCCAAGACCAACTTGCTGATATTTTTACAAAGCCACTGAAGCGTGAAATATTCTCTATAATGCGGAGTCAATTTGGGATAGTTACATCAGATTTAAGGGGAAATATTGAGAATTAAACCTGATATGATAAAGAAATAAAGAGTTGTGTCTCTTCAAAGAGTCACCTCTATTTGAAATAAAGGGTTGTATCTCTTAAGAAGAGATGTATCATTTGAATTCAAAAGCTGTGTTTCATGAGTCATTTAGATCTCTATATAAGGAATTGTTTGGTGAGAATGTAGGACAAGAAAGTAGAAGAAGAATTGAGTGAGAATTGTATCTTTCATAAGGATTAAATAAATTTATCATTATTGTTTCCTCTGTTCCTCCTCTCAAATTTATTTTTATTATCACTCTCAACTCTCAACAGAAGATTATCAATCTTGGATTCAATTGGACCCGAGTCAAGCCATGCATGAAGAAAGCCCAACACCTCTTACATGTTTCTTATTAGGCGCGCTTTGGAAGTTATGTTGCTTTCTGCAGCACCAATTGTGAAGGCCGAAAGCAATGCTATTGTTGCCTCTTAAGAGGAGACAATGAGTATGTCTTCTTTGTTTTCTCCCTGACATAAACTGGGAATTGGATCTTTTCCCAGACTTGCTGCATCCGAGCAGACTAAGTTGTGCATGTGGATGTTTCTCATGTTCCAACAATTAGCTGTGCATGTGAGTAAAGATTTGATCAATACTCCGTGAATCACCTGAAAATAACCCTGGAAGAGTTCTACAAGTCCTCGCCACAAAAGGCAATCATCTCAAGCTATTTGATCGATCTATCAGTAAGATATTTGCATCATCAGGTCTCTCAAATGGTCGTGAACGATAAAACCTGTTACCGCGTTGTTCAGTCCTCTTGAGTCATTTGAGCGTGCCGTGTCATCAGTGGTTGCCAGTAGATGAAGTGATGCACATAGTCAACTCTCTTTCCCACAGTATAGAAATGATCAAGAAGCCCTTCTTGTCGAACACCTTCAACATTGATATCATCATCATTCATATGCAACTGCTAACTCAAATGAAATAAGAGCTGTTGTAATGTAGAATAGATTGCACTAGATGACCAGTTTCACCACCAGAAGACAAAATGACCATGTTGTTGCTATTTTGGACATAACTTTCTACTCCGTCCCGTTTTGAAGCTAATCACAGAAGGAACAAAAAACGTATACTTTGGTCATGAGGCATGCCTAATTTTGCAGAATATTTATCAAATTTCTGATTTTATGTTTTCTTTCTACTGTTATAAATTTTAATAAATTTTGATTAATTAGGAGTCGTTCTCAATCTTGAATTCAAACGAGGTTATGATTAGTCCTGATTCCTTTTAAGATAGGATCAAATTGTCTTTCGGCAAACTTTTATATTCAATAAAATTTTCTTTTTCAAATCAAGCGTTCTACCTTGTCGATTAAAGGTTCTCGGTGGATTCCAAATGATGCCGTAATTGAAATCTTCAATCAATCATATTACCGCTTCCATTCTACATTTTTTTTATTGAGGAATTTGAACTATAGCAAAGTAGAAAGTAGCCAAAGCACATGATACTCAATGGTTAGAAATGGTCACTTCTCATGCCATTTTATTCTAGGCATTTTGTTATGTATCTTGAGCTATGACACAATAATCATTAGGCTTGTTGAATGGCCATGTTAAATTAAATAGGAGATGTTTCATATAGATAAATACATACACTCATACATATATTCTAGAATCACACACACACACACACACAAACACACACACATCCATACGTGCATACAACAAAAATATTAGTTCATCTTGGAAAAATATTAGCTAAACTGAACTTGAATGAGATCAACATACATTGTCTCAATTAGCCCTAGTAGGACACTATAGGCCCCTAATGTCAGTCTTAAAGCAACATCATCATCTTACACCTTTCATATGCTCTTCTTTTCGATTACTTCTACTTGCAAGAACATGAGCAGTATTCTTACACAACTCTTTTTGACCTTCTTTTTAGAAGATTGGAGATTTCCGTACTAAAATGGACTCACCTAGGACTGTAATTGAGCGAGTCTGTATTTCCAAAAGGGATTGTGAATCTCTAAAAGGGTGATTCACATATTATAATTTTTACAAACTCATAAATTAATAATGATATTTTGATAATTTCACTTGTTGGATTAGTTTTCAATTCCATATCATTTTTTCATGTCTTACTGCACGAAGGGCGCTTTGCATTAAGAGGAAACTTCACTATTTTCTTCTTCCCTGGAGACCTATTCTTCTCAAGTAGCATCCTGAGCCCAATTAGCGGGGCAGGACGTAAGATGTTTTCTCAGTGTAGGCGTAAATATAATAAGATAAAATAAAAAAAGGTAAAAATAATATTCCACCCACCAAAGACTTGAACTTGTGAATTCCAGTGACTTAAATTTATACGTTACCATTTGAGTTAGAGTTTAAAAGTGTCTTCATGCTAATAAAAATAATTTAAATGAAGAGGATATATTCCATTATTTTATAGTATGTGGGTTCGCCCCTGCCAATGAGCCACCTTCTCAAGCTGGCGATTATGATCTCTCTCAAGTGTGATCTGTTTGAACTCCCAATGTCTATGCTCATGCATGGTTGATGCCTATGTAAAAACCCTTTAGGTTTTTTTTTTTTGATACCATGATTACAGGATTTGTGCATTCCTACACTGCACAAGCCCATTGAGTTGTTGCAAGATGGGTATTCGTTTTGAGAATAAGTAATCACCAGGCCCCCTACACACACTTATACGAATGGCTAATCTTCTATATCCACATAGTGCATCTTGGTCCCTCGCCCTCGCATTGCAAAATAACACGACTGGGATGCAAATTTATCCATGCATTGCAAACAACATGACTCTTTTGTTGGCCTGTCAATGGGTCGGGTCCAGACCCGGACCCGACCCGATTAAGCGGGTATGGAAAGAGTTACTCTGGACCCATACCCGTATACCCGATTATTAAATGGGATGAGTCTGATTTCACTTGAACCAGATTATTAAATGGGATGGGTCTGATTTCACTTGCACCAGACCTGGTTACCCATTTACCAATTTCAAAACATAAATATAAATAATACTAATAGAATTAAAACCCTAGAGATTTAGGCTCCAGACTCCATCAGTAAATGATCTCTTTGTGCTTTAAGTGTTGAAGACTGTTGGTTGATTAGTGGGTGATTCTATTGCTGTGTTTTCTCAAATAAATTATGGGGCCTTGCTTTAAATTTTTTTCTTTATTAGAGTCTTTCATCGATAATTTTCCCTCCACCTCTTGCACCTGGTTGCATTTCATCTTTTATTGATATTAAAACATGCTTTCTTTATTTTTACAAAAGTTTTTTCCTCCTCTCTTCATGTGTTTTTGTTACTGTTTTTGTTTATGTATCTTGTTTTTTTTCTTTTTGTTATGGGTCCGGGTAAACGGGTCTGGACCCACGGGTACAGCGGGTCCGGGTATGGAAACCTGCATTCTGGACCCGCGGGAAAACAGGACGAGTATGGTACCCTCTTCAGTAAACGGGTCAGGATCTGGTACCACCTGTACCGCCCCGAACCCGACCCATTGACAGGCCTAGTCAGGATAGTAAGAAACAGAGATAGTATACTCAAACTACGTCAAATAAGTGCAGCGTTAGGACATTCCATTTTCATCTCCCTGACATCCAGAAATGACGAGCCAATGTGGACCCTGAGAGTGGCAAAAAACCAAGATTGAGCTCTATCTCGAGTGGTAATTTGTAACGTGTTAGAATTGTTTAGTAGAAGTCCTAGGTTTGTTTTTATCTTTATACTATAACAACTTAAAACTAATAGTCGATAAAAGTATTACATACGAAAGACAATTAATATGTAGTGATTTAATGAAATAAGATTAGATCTTACCAACGTGGGAGAAAACATGATAATTTAAAGATAAATGCATAACTAATTTTTTTTTCCAGAATCAAATTTCGATAGACTTTACCATAGATTCTCTCAAATATATGTGCTATCTAAGGAAATATATTTCAAATATTTCACAATTTAGAGCTTAAATTGTCTCAATTATTTTTGCATATTCCGTGTGCAAAATCAGTCTTATTTCATTCCGCCTATGCCGAAAAATTATGCGTCCACCACTCCAACGTTTTTGACGCGGGATGCAAAAGCAAACGACGCCGGCTAGATCCCGTTCTAGCGCCAACGAATCCTGAAAAGATCTTCAAGTAGGAAAGTACTCGAATCCACGAGCACGACATTCGAATCCACGAGTAAAAGATAACAACTTAAATCCACGAGCAATTGGAGAAATAAACTCAAGTTTATTAGTCAAAAGCTAATGCCCAAAAATAAAAAATACAACTTTTATAGGCTTACAAAAGAATCCTAATCTAAGGAATCTAAATTCAAAATAAAGAAAGATAAAAATCAATCAGAGTCCAATTTGGACCAAAAAATAAAATCCTAAACTAACCCATTTGGCTGATTCTCGTCTGGCGATCGACCGCTAAGTCTTCTCAGCATTGCCGGTCGACCAGGCAGTCGATCGGCTATGAGACTGGGCTTTCTGGTCTTGCACCTGGTTCTGGCCGGTCGACCAGGCAGCTGGCACTTGGTCTTCTTCTTCTGGTCACCGGGCGATCGTCCGATAGCATGTGCTCTTCTACACTCATCTTCTTTTGTTAGGCAGTCAACCGCTATGTTTTGGTGCCTTTCTCGGTCGACTGGGCGGTCGACCGAGATTTGGGTTTGGTCTACTGTTGAGCCTGAATTTTTGGCTCTGCTTTCCTACATCAGTCCCTCCCTCTTCAAAAGAACTCGTCCTCGAGTTCCAATGTAATCTTGAGAAACTTGGCTTGAGAGAAAGCGTTTGACTGGTGCTCCTCCATTATCCAACCATACAAATACATTATGCTCTCATAATCATTGGTTTGCTTCGATGAAGATCTTCCAAAGTATGATTAGAGATAAAATTTGGCATACCTTGTAGAATATGTTGCGCCCACGTGTTGATAGTAGGTGATACGAACTTGAAGAATTTATAACTTTCATCCTTGGCACTCTTCTTTCGCATGAAACAATCTTCGAAATCATGAAGAATACATGTAATATGATGTTGATTATCTTTCATGGATGGTAATATTTCCAAAAACTTGTTGTACTCAACTCTTTTGTACTCTTCCAATGATTTATCTATCTCCTCGAGAATTTCAGTGGTTGGAAAAACTTCTTCTAAAGTAAGACTTTGCTTTATTTTCTTTAATTCCATAAAGAATTCACCTCGATTGCATATGGATATGACTTTTAGCTTCTCTTCTTTTGGACTAGGAGAGGTGATTATAATGGAGGAGGTTGATTTGGTGGAGATTGATGAGGAGGCGATTGTGATGGAGGTGATTGTTGTGATGGATGTGTTCGTGTTGGAGGTAGTTGTTGTGGTGGTGGTTGTTGGGGTGGATGTACGGGTGAAGGTGGCGGTGGAAAATTGGTTGGCTGATGATCCCGTCCGCTTTGGTACGTACCATCGGTTAAACTCCAATCATCGATCGTAAGGGTTGACTGTGATGGAGGAAGATATGATAGAGGGTGAATGAAGAGTACCTGATGAACGATCTCATCCGCTTCGATATGTACCATCAACTAGACGTTAGTCATCCATCTTAAGGGACAATCTCTTGAGTTCTTGTAGTGCGTTGTCCAAGGTTGAGTTGATAGAGTTGAGCCTCCCTTCTACAGTACCCAGCCTTGCAAAAAGGTTTTTCGATTCGTTGTCGTCTCCTGCCATCGTCGAAAAATTGTCGACGCTCTGATACCAATTGGCTCAGGATGTAGAAGCGAACGATGCCGGCTAAATCTCGTTCTAGCGCCAAGGAACCCTGAAAAGATTTTCAGATAGAAAAGTATTCAAATCCACGAGCACGGCACTCGAATCAACAAACAATTTATGCGAATTCACGAGCAAAAGATAACAGCTCGAAACCACGAGCAATTGGAGAGATAAACTCAATTTTATTAATCAAAAGAGACTACCCAAAAACAAAAGATAATGGCCTTTTATAGGCTTACAAAAGAGTCCTAATTTATCTTGAAAATCTAAATTCAAAATAAAGAAAAATCAAACGAGTCCAGTTTGGACCAAAAAACAAAATCCTAAAATAACTCAGAATCTGACTGATTCCCGTCAGGCGGTCGACCGCTAGATCTTCTCGACATTGCCGCTCCACCGAGCGGTCGACCAGCTATGAGACTGGGCTCTCTGATTTTGCACCTGGTTCTGGGCGGTCAATCGGGCGACTAGTACTTGATCTTCTTCTTCTGGTCGATGGACCGGGCAGTGGACCGACAACCGGTGCTTTTCTTCGCTCGTCTTCTGTTGTTAGGCGGTCGACCGCTATGTTTAGCTGCCTTTCTCGGTCGACTGCCTAGTCGACCGAGGTCGACCGAGATCTGGGTCTGGTCTGCTATTGAGCCTGAATTCCTGACTCTGCCTTACTACCTCACTTTTTTCCTTGGGAAATGTTGAGATTGCTGCTCTTTTTACCGGTGTCAAAGCTTACTGCTCCTGATGTTAGCAGCTGGCAACATCCAATTTTAAAGTTAGGGGTGATGTTCTTCCACATTGATGAGCAAAGAGTTTACTTCATTTTCCTACAGCAAATCGTGTTACCAAGGCAAGTTTGTCCACAATTGGATCTACAAAATATCGAGGATTAACAAGCTAATTACTCGATAAGCAAACACAAATCTCACTAACAGTTGTCTCACAATGTTTGATCGATCTCCATGTTCTGGAAAGCTTGTACGCGCGCGAGTGATACTGTCGACAATTGGATCTACAAACTATCAAAGTTTAGCTAGCAAATTACTTGATTAGCGAAAGCGAATCTCAGTGACAGATGTCTTGCAATCGTTGTGTATGTATAACTGTCTCATTTTCTTGATATGATGGAATTTGGAAACTCTCTTTTCTTTGTATATGCTTACATTCATTATGCCCTCATTAGTGAGACGTGTAGAGTTTTGTATCCTTTCAGTAGCGCAACATACAAATCTCTCTTAGTCTGTTTGGTTGTCTTAATTTACCGTAATTCATAAGTCGTAATTGATAAAGTCTTTTACAGTTGTAAGTGAATTACAAGCATATAAGTTTTACAGTATTTAGTTGGTGATATAAAGTTGTAAGTGAGAAAGTGGATTGTATTTACGGTGTTTGATTATCGTAATGTGTAAATCGTAAGTGAAAAAGTTGATCACAAATTAACTATTTGGTGATTTTAAAAATTTTAATATTGTAAATAATATTAAAAATGCTAAATATTAAAAAAAAAATTAGTATTAACATAAAAAAAATAATACAAATTTGCATGACCACAAAATTAACTATAAACGGGTTGTAAGTAAGTGATAATTGGGTTGCAAGTGAGTGACAGTTGAGTTGCGTAAGTTTTTTACGAATTACAGTCCAAATAAGCACTGTAGTTGGAATTGAGTTGTAAGTCATTTACGAATTACAGACTTTTATGACTTTTATGACAAAACAAACAGCCCCTTAGTATGATACTAATAATGATCAATGAAAGTCCAAATATCTCGAGTATGAAACATCATACAATCAATCAATCTGCTCATTGTTTCCATGGAAAACGAGAGAAGTTTTAGTCGCTTGCTCCTCCTCTCCAGCACGCAATCTCATTAAATTTAAGAAGAATTAAAGGATCCACTTCATGAATTCAAAAATGGTAACAGATTTCATGACACAGTTTACTAATATCATGCTAGTTAAAAACATTGCACCTGAGGAGTAAAATGAAGAGTAAAAATAGAACCCCACTAGATTTCCAAACATAAATCGCCCTACTTGCGTAGTAGAAGCAGATAAAAATAATGCGTATGAGATGCTTTAGCAGTGAGAATTGCTTTCAATTAGAATGTTTTTAATAACATGTCATAATGTATGACACATAATTTACCCAACATGACGGTGAGACCCTATCAACTTGTTCCATCCTAAGCATTGGCTCTCCTTGATAAGAAGGCATCAAGTCACAGCAATGAAAACTATGGCTGCTTTGCTGTCAAAGGAACAATATTAATTAGGCTGAACCTAATCTATTCTGAACAAAAAAGACAGGATTACTAGTATTACAGTTCGAAAAAATATCAGCCATTAGATTTTTAATGTTGATGACATTGTTATGAATTACAGTTCATAAATTACAGTTCGCAAAAATTACAGTTCACAAACCGTCTACGATGGTTTAGTCATGTGCGACGTAGACCTACAGATGCGCCAGTTCGACGAGTAGAGCATATCAATTTAGAGCAAGTTAAAAGAGCACAAGGAAGATCGAAGAAAACATGGATGGAGGTAATACGACAAGATATAGAGGCTAAAGGTCTTAGTGAAGCCATATTGCTCGATAAGAATGAGTGGAGAAAGCTGATCCAGGTGCCCGATCCGGCGTAATTCTCTTCCAGTTCATGTAACCTACCCCAAATACTTGGGACAAATGGCTTAGTTGGTGGTGTTGTTTGTTGTTATGACATTGTTATGAATGCTCTACATTTTGCTGGCTCAAGAAAACCAAAATTTTGGTCACCAAACCTCTCTCAATTGCTTTCTGTCGATGATGAAAGTAAAAGGGTTAGAGTGAGATACCTGGCGAGATTGAATGAAGGCCGCAACAATTAGACAAAAGAGAAGATTGCTTTTAAATGGTCTAAGATTTAATGCTGAGTGATATTCCGAGCAGTTTGCATGACAAACTACGTTGCTTGCAAGCTAATCCAAATCCTCAGCAACCCTTTAGGACTGTTCGTTTGTTTGCTAAAGCCTTGGAACCTAACCTGCAATTAAACAACTGAGTTAAAGACAAATACTTTGACAAAGTCATAACCCTAAATGTCCCTCAACTATATCACTAGCAACAAGCCAAGCTCCTGAAAACATAAAGGTAGGATTTTTGAAATATCTCCTAGCGTGTGCCTTCATCCAAAAGTCTCACCTCAAATATCTCTGGGTATATAAAGGGCACGCAGGTTCTTTCCAGTTTCCACACACACAGCTTCAATTCTTCCTTCCCCGCACTATTCCCCTCCCTTTTGCTCTTGCCACCAAAATGACTCCCCTTGATCGAAAACTCGTGGCTGGCGACCAGTTCTGCTTCAGCAGTAACTCGCCGCCTGGAGTAGAACAAGGCGAAGACTATGGACTCGCTTTCGGTGAATGGACTGGATGGCACGGTGATAGTAATCACGTCTCAGGCCACCACGATGAACCTGACTGGCTAGCCAAATTGGATAGCAAGTCCCCCGTGAATCAACCCTTGTCTCCTGCACACTACGCTCCCACATCACGAGTAGAAGCAATTGCTAGATACAAGAAGGAAATGCTCGAATTGGTGAAAGATGCGCCAGAGTATACATATGAGCTCTCGCTGAGGGATTTAGTGGAGCTTCCAAGGATAGTGAGGACAGCGAGGGATTTAGTGGACATTCCAAAGATAGTGAGGACAGCGAGGGAACCCCCGGCAAGAGAGAGACTGCAGAAAAACAACTCAAGGCATGGAGGTCAAGAGAAGATTAAGAAAGCTGGGAGGAGGCACTTGAGAAGTGAGAGTATGGAGAGTGGGGGTTCCTTCTGAAGATGTTCTTTCCCAAACCTTTGTCTGGGTTAAAGAGAAGCAGCAGAAGCTCCAGTGGCAGTTTGAAACCCAGCAGTCGTTCAAGCTCCAGTGGCAGTTCAAAGTCTGGTAGCAGCTCAAGCTCTTCAGACTCCAATAGTGCTTCGAGCTCCAGTGGAACTTCAAAGTCAGGCAGCAATTCAAGAGTGTCGCCAAAGCCTCTGATGAAGGATGCAAGAAAGCCCGGGGCTGATAAGAGTTCAGAGCGGAAATGTGTGGAGATGCAGCAGAATGGAGCACTCAGCAGAAACTGCAGCAGGTACTATCTGATGATCAGAAATAATTATCCTGAGAATTGAGAAATATCACAGTAATTTCAATGTAACATTTGAGCAACAAATTAAGAATAATAATAAGTACTGCCAGAGTGATCAAACTCTTACAGTTTACTTTCTTAACTGTGGGTAATGCTCGGTGATTAGATTTTGTAAAGCTAGCAAGTTCTCTAGACACAAATTCATTATACCTCTTTAAGTAACTGAAACCCATTTTACAATATCTCAGCTCTAACTTTAGAACCTCCAGGTTTTAGCAATCCATGTAAGGAATAGTTTGATTGCATGAAATAAAAGTTCTTATTTCATATAAAAATTACAGCATGAGATACAGCCAACAGAAGCTAAAAATATCTGATAGTTTCAACATGGTAAACAAATAGAATAAGATAAAATGGTAAGAGCAGATCAATTAAGGTTTGCAAGAAATATTATAGATACATAAACAATAGCATGTCACTTAAATGAAAATAACATGCAGGTAAAAGCAAGTGGGGTATTTCTAATATTATTATCAGAGTCAATAAGATTAAAAAAGAGTTAACCAACAAAAACAAATTACCATATAGTTTATCACTGTATTTCTCTTCTCTTCCAGGCACCAGAGTGGCTGTTATCCCTTCTTCCTCAACAAGAAAAAGAAAAGCAGAACCAAGAGGATTTGATGCTGAGAAGATCCCAGCTGCAACCCATGTATTAAGTCCTGGAAACATCCAATAATGTTAGTAAGATGATGTCTACATAACCAATGCAGAAATTGTAAAGTTCTGCTTATTTTCCTTTTCCCTTCTTTTTTTTATTTCCTAGTCATGGTCGATGAGCCAGTTTGTTTTCTTTCTTCGGGCCTCAAGTCCTTGATATTCCGAAACAGAAAGGAGATGCTTCTGAACTGGCTGTACAGATGAAAGTTTCACTGTAATAACAATCCAACATACAGAATTTGTTTCTGAAACAACGAAATAATTGTATGATGTGAAGCCAATTTTTGCTACTTATAAGCTTACGGCTCATTCAAATGATAGATTACTTTGATTCTTCATAAACTAGAAAATCACATAGGCAACTCTTCAACACACATTTGATGGATGTCTTAAAATTATTCAGGTATAATACGCGTGAGAGATTGATTGATACTGGGCATGTTTAGATGACAAAAAACAAATATCAGAGAAACGGCAAAGAAAATAGTAAATTTGGAGAAGACAAAACTGAGAAGTCAATACCTGATATTGGGAGTTCCATCCAAACCTTCCCCCGGAGCAACGTGCAATTTAGCTACAGCTATAGCTAAAGTACAGGTGTTAATGATAGAGTGAAGCAAGAAATAGACATATTGGAGATACCCTCATATTTCCAGTTACAATTTAAAGTAACCAATTAAATATAAGGGGTAAATAAAAGATAAATTAAAACAAAAAATTGCAAAATCTACATTTTTCACAACGTCGTCAGAAATTATATGGCAATTACATGGCATAATCATATCTTCATCAGACAGCATCACAATCTCCAACAACCAAAAGCATCTAATTCTGAAGCCACCTGTGTTATTTTCCATCCATTCAAGTATTGTTGTATTTCTTGTAATTCTTGTATTCTCCATCGGTCACCGGTAATTCTTGTACTTCAAAAGGACACAAGTCTGATCAATAGCCATAAAAGGAGATTTTATATATGTTAATTAGTTATCATCATCTCCACAATTTTTCAAGGAAACGCCCCTTGTTTTTACCCTACAAAAGAAATGCCACCAATGAAAAACTGGGAAATGTTTAAAAGGTGGTAGTGAATTGCAAAATTATGACAAGATAGTACCTTCTGGACACAGGGACCGCCCTATGACTGACTTTTGGGGGTTGAGTATCTTTAACAGACGGTTGCACCACCACATCAGCAGGGTAGTTAGCTGGAAATATTCAGTCACAAAATGAATCACAAGTAGAATAGTGGAGATAAATATTAGAGGTATATGAGAATGAGACCATAAAAGAACATTAATTATATGATGTTGGCTGCTATAAGTTTCCCATAAACGTAGATTAGATCAGCAAAAGCAATAATAAAATTTAAATGGTGCAGAGGTAAAACTGCAACAAGTTGAAGACAAGACATTAATTTCTAATTTCCCTTACAGCAAGAAAGTTACATCCATGTGTCAACCTTTGAGCATCCTTTTAGAGACAAGACACTTCAGTCCTAACACTGCTAAGACAAAAAGGGGATTTATACCTTACTTCTAGGTTAATGAAAGAAGATATCAGAACGAGTAAAACTATGCCAATGGAAAAAAAGGAAAGAAAGCATAAATTCTAGATCTAATGAATGAAAACGAAAGAAGGTAGTAAACTGTGCTAATGAATTAAAAGGTAATGAAAGCAATAAAATGAAAGGAAATGAGAAGAGCAGGAAAAGGAAAGAGTGTTAAAGAAAAAGAAAAAGAAAAAGAAAACTAAAATGTGAAATTAATTGACATGAAAGCAGTAGGTGGCATAAAATAAAGGACAGAAGGTAAAAAAAAAAAATTATGCTGATGATGGAAATGTCATAAAGCAGTAAATAAGATAAATGAAGGAAAACAAAGGCATTTGCATCAAATTAAATTAAACAAAATCAATGTTGGAATTGCAAGTATATACCATAGATGTAAAAAAACTACCTAACAGTTCTGGCCTGCGCTAATTCTACTCCTAGAAATGTCAAAGAAGAAGTTAGATTTTTTTTATATTCATGTAGGGGATCAGACCCAATGGGTCAAACCAGAACCCGACATGAGTATTCCCTATGAGTCAACCCTTATTCGGGTTTGAGTGAAAATTGATCAACTTGCCTGACCCGGTTATTAATCGGGTCAAATTACAGTGAGACCACTTAACCTGGCTATATTTATATATTACATATAATGTTATATAAATGTAGCATGATACTGAGTGAAGTGATTAACGTCACTTACTCTAATGGAGGTGTCGGTCATTCAAGTCTTCAGTTTTGCAAGGGTTTTTTTTTTTAACAAATACTCTTATGTATTAGAATAAATAACTAGCGATATTTCTTAACTAAAAGCTCACATGGGCAAATATGTTGCAAGGTTGGGATTTAGGTTAAAGGTCTCAGGTTTAATTTTTGTGTCCAAAACTGGGGTAAATTTTTAAATTGAATAAATCATATGCCAACCCGCTAACTGGGTTAATAAGTTGGGTTCAGGTAACCCAATTAGCCAGTGGCTCGGGTCAGGATTTGAGTATGTAACATGATTAATAACAAGGCCGAGTTCGGGTCTAGCATATACGGGTTAGGGCAAAAGCTGACCCAACTCCAATCTAACCTACGTGACCCAATTGCCACCCCTATATTCATGGTCGTGTCCTCTCTTCTCCTCGAAGGGGGCTTTATTTTAGACTTTTAGTGGTAGTGTCCTTCTAGCAGGCCTCATCTTTCCAAATATCCTACAGGACCTACATTTAAAAATATTTTCAATGCTCTTGCTCCATTTGAAGATCACATCATATCCTTATTTTAAAGACACCATCAAATCCCCTACCACATGACCTTTGAAAGATATCTCTTGCTTTATTTTGAGATCTCTAGAAAACATTACCGAATCTTCTGGATATTATGCCTTTATCTACACTGATATGTGAGGCTCATTACCGGGCTTGACCCAACAGCCTCTGTCCTGACTTACCGGCTAGCTATCATCTTCCATGTCGGCCAATGGCACTTGGCAGATATTTTTCCCACCATGCAATCATCGTGTAACCCCATGTAAACAATTGAAACTTAAAGAAATTCTATTGTTGCAATCTATGTAGCACGGACACCCCTATCATGGAAGTTGTCTCCTCGTGTCGTACACGTGTTCGACACACAGTAAGACTCACATGTCGTTTGTATATTAAGAATGTCACGTGTTGGTGTGCTGTGTCCTGTCCATGTTCTTGTCGTGGTTGTGCAACATAGGTTGTAATATTTCTCACATTAAAATAATTATAAACTCCTTGTGCCCCTGTAGCTCACCACAAGTAGCAGAACCCCTTTGAGTTTATCACTCTGTAATTGCATAACGTGGATCTACTGATTTGATAAGGATTTTAAATGTACTCCTAATTTATAGTCCATACAACTTTATAATAATCTAATAGGCTTGATATAGAAAAAAAATTCAAAATCTTGTGAGAACATATAATTCATTATAGAAACTGTCACACAGTGAATAAGAAGGATCTCAAGAAAATCCTTCCTCAATAAATTCTTTTGACTTATGTATATCCTCTGTCACATCAACAGAAAGGTAAATGAACCACATTATGTTTTTACCAAATATTGTGTCATTCGTACTATCAATATATCAATGGAAAGAACTCTAATACCACTCAGTCCCTACCTTTAATTATTTTGCTAGATACTCATCAATAAAAAGAGAATGTAGTTATATATTAACCAACTATACTAGATATTATCAATAAGAAGAAAACATAGGTATATATTAACCAACTAATGTGTATTGAGTAGACAATGTGTGTCACATATTCATATTTCAAATTTTCTCCTTGTCTTGTTCTTGGTTTTCTGCATTTTCTTATTTTTAAGATTAAAGCACTTTTCAAACGCAATGACTAATTACAAAATGTATGCATAAGGTCATGTAAATTTAATATCATTACATTTCATTATATGTGATGAAATTTTTTGGCACGTAAAAAATGCACGCGCAATTAAGACGAATATTACTAAGAATTTGGATTGTGTCCAGTATCTTAATGGAAGTTTGAAATACCTCCAACTAAACTTCTCAACTATTAGTCTCATTAAATGCATGCAACTTGAGTATATTTAAAGAAGGTCAGAAAAAGAAAGAAAAAAACTGGTGAAGCATTTGTGACACCACATTGAAGTCAATTACTGCCAAAGTACAAACCTCATAGCTTTTCACTATAATAGTAAATAATTTATTATCCTATATTATGCTTTCACATTTTTAGGGTCAAGTTTCTTCTCCAGAAAATGGTTCGACTTAAAACATAATAGAATTAAAGACATCTAGCCCCCAAGTCTTGCCTAAATTAAATTAAATAGGTAAATACATAGCAAGTATATCTAGTTCATGCATTTAAAAAACATAACCGTATAGCCCCAACCCCCAACCCCCAACACCCCCCACCCCCCAACACCCCACCTGATGTAACACGAGATAGGATCGCAACCACCTTCGAATCAAATAAATTGAAAACTAGGATTTAATAAGAAAAATGAAAAGAGGAACTAGGGTTTAGAGAGAGAATCAGATAAATTTGGGCTTCGCATCCTTTGCGCGGGCTTCGCTCCCCTTGCGCCACGGGCTTCACACCCAAATCTCAAGAACTTAGCAGCTCTGAAATTTTAACTGAAAATTTTTTATTTAATCATTGTCGATTTTATTTATTGAGTTGAGCCTCTTTAAATAGGCTCCTACAGAGCGAACTTTCCCATCACAACCGATGTGGGACTAAATTTATAATAAAATAAACAACTAAATTTAAAATAAGCTAAGGCATGAAATAACTAACTGAGTGTGATGTCCTCATTATTTCTCCCAGGGTGAGAAAAAATTGACCCTGTCGAGTGAGGTCACCCCTCACAAAGCATTTCAATTAGGCCATGGTGGTTGGCATGGCAACAACACCAACACATCACATCGAGACCAAATGATGGAGGTGGAGCCGACTTTCATGACAAATAGGTAGCCGTCGATGGGAGCTCGAGCAAGATACACGCAGTATGGCAAGTCAATTCTGCTTCACTGATATCTAACCGACATATAGAGAAAGTTCTGCAAGGGATCGTACACATCAAGCGATCTCAAGAAAATCGAGGCTCTCATAATTGTCAAAAAAGGTACTAGCTCCAACTCTAAGATAGGCCTCTGCTAGAAGATCTGCATGGATCTCAATACGAAGCTCTACAACTTTCGTGGGCTGTGGGGAAATCTCTTCTTGCTATGACACCAACTCAGCAACAACTTCTGGCCCTGACTTATCATCAACTTCTGGCTTTGATTCTGGATCTTCAACAATCTCTACAACCTTACTTCTAGCATCTTCACCATGCCAATAGGATCTCCTTACATTCAACGATCAGATCGTTGAATTGTGACCCCTCGAGATGTGGAGCATACCAGCACGAAGAAGCTCTTGTAAGATAAGTCAATCTCGACAGTCGATATGATTGTCTGTTCGCCACGAATAAACTTCTCCAGTCAGCTTCAATTGGCCATAGTGACACTTCTGCGCAGGTATCAAAAAATTCCTGAAGAAATTCTCAAGATGATTTTCCCACTTTTCATGCCATCCTGATCATTAGAACCCCGAAAATACAAGAGAGCTACATACATGTCCCTTTCAACCTCCTCATCACTATCAATATATGTATTTGCCACAAAAGTAAAACCCTATGAATAAAACTCGGTACATAAAGATCAGAGGTTACCCAAGAATCTCAGTGGCTCGAACTGAACTCAAATCGGGCAGACAAATGCGGCCTGGAACGTTGATTTTCTGCTATAGGGGCAGTACTGGCACCAAACACGGCTCGTGGAGGTCAGATCTGCTGCACAAGCGCTATGAATTCTCTTCAGTGGCTCCGGAGTCCAGTCACGAACACAATGCTTCGGACGAAACTCGAATCACTCTGAACAACCTGAAACGGGCTCCGGAACGATACTGTGCAGGCAGAGGAACAGTCAGTGAGCCACTAACGTCAGCAATGGAGCCAAATCCTACAAACATGTCATATTCCAAACCTGCACGTTTGTTTTTTAATTTCTAATTTGAAGGTGATTGTGATCCTAGTATCAGAACTTATGGTTCCAATCCCCTCAATATTTTCTTCTCCATTTTCATCTCCTCCAACCCTAGATTTACTTCAAACCCCAGATCTAGATCTATTTTCAAAAAAAAAAGAGAAACCACTATTCACGAGCTGCTAACGTCAATGGCTCTACCGCTGACGTCATCGGCTCGAGCCGGTTTCAAGCCGAACCAGAGCCGCGCGAAGCCGTCGGCTCGAGCGGAGTCGTCGGTCGACAGCTCGAGCCGAGCCAAGGCGGAGCCGTCAGCTTAAATCAAGCCGACTCAGAGCCGCGACTCTGACCCTGAGCCGACCTGAAGCCTGCTGAATTCAGCAGCCCCTGCTGATGTCAGCGACGCTGACATTAGCGGCTCACTGAGCCTCTCTGAGATGTACTGATCCAGCAGCCAGCACAGCCTCAGTCCAGAGCTCATTTCTCGCCCGTTCAGAGTCGATTTCGAGTTCTGTTCGAAGCGGTAAGTTCGTGACTGAGCCCCGGAACTACTGAAGAGAATTTATAGTACTTGAGCAGCAGATCCGACCTCCACGAGTCCGTGTTTGGTGCCGCTATTGTCCCTGTAGCAGAAAATCAGCGTTTCAGGCCACATTTTCAGCCCAATTTGAGTCCAGTTCGAGCTACTGAGATTCATGGGTAACCTCTAACCTTTATGCACTGAATTTTATTCATGAGATTTTACTTTTGTGGTAAATACATATATATTGAGATGAGAAGGAGGTTGAAAGGGACATGTATGCAGCTCTCCCGTATTTTCGGAGTTCTAATTATCAGGATAGGTATGAAAAGTAAAAAATCATTTTGAGAATTTCATCAGATATTTCTCCTTGACACCTACGCAGAAGCGTCACTGTGCCAAATTAAAGCTGACTGTAGAAGCTTATTGGTGATGGGAAGACAGTCATATCAACTATCGAGATTGGCTTATCTTACAAGAGCTTCTTTGTGCTCGGTATGCTCCACACCTCGAGGGGCCACAATTCAACGATCTGGTCGTTGAATATAAGGAGATCCCCGCTTGCATTGTGAAGATTCTAGAAAGCAAGGAGGTAGAGATTGTTGAAGATCCAGAACCAGATCCAAAAGTTGCTGCTGAGTTGATACCACTGGAAGATGAGATTCCTTCCCAGTCCACAGAAGTTGAAGAGCTCCCTAATGAGACCCTTGTAGATCTTTCAGCAAAACCTATCTTGAAGTTAGTACCATCTTTGGCAGCTATCAGGGTCTAGTTTTTCTTGAAATCGCCTGATGCGTACGACCCATTGCAGATCTTTCTATAGGATGCAGATTCACAGGAGATTGCTGCCTTGATATGTGGGTTAGTTTTCAGTGAAGCCGAGTCACCTTGCTATGTTGCATGTATCTTGTTCGAGCTACCATCGACTGTAGTCGGTCTGTCACGAAAATCAGTTCCACCTCCACCATCTTGGTCTCAATGTGATGCACTAGAGTTGTCACGGCCACCACCTTGGCCCGATTGAGATGCTTCGTCAGGAGAATTCTCACTTGACAGGGTCGAGTTTTTCCCACCCAGGGGAAATGATGGGGACATCACGCAGTGCTAATTGTCTTCTATTGTCTTAGTTTATTTTGAATCTAGTTGCTACTTTTATTGTATTTTAGTACCACATCGGTTATATCCGAGTAGTGTCTTTTTGTGAAGCCTATAAATAGACCTTAGTACTTTTTATTCAGTAGACAATGATGAAATAAAAACTTTCCAGTTAAATTCTCTTGAGGGTGCTCTGAAGTATTGAGGTGTGAAGCCCATGGTGTAAGGGGTGTGAAGCCCGCACAAGGAGTGCGAAACTCAAATTTATCTGGTTCTATCTCTAAACCCTAGTTTCTAATTTCTAATTTGAAGGTGATTGTGATCCTCCCGTCTTACATCAGTTTGGAAGAAAAGGAAAAATTAGAGTTTTGAGAAAAAAGATATTAGGGTTTGAAAAAAGAACAAGATAAATTTGAGCTTCGCACCCCTTACACCATGGGCTTCAAACCCCTTTCGCCACGGGCTTCACACCCAAAATTCAAGAGCACAGTCAAGAATTTTTAACTGGAAAAGATTTCATTTAATCATTGCCTATTTTATTCATTGAGTTGAGCCTCTTTAAATAGGTTCCTACAAAGCGAACTTTCTCATCACAACTGATGTGGAGACTAAATTTCATAATAAAATAAAATAACTAAACTCAAAATAAACTAAGACACGATAATAATTAGCATTGAGTGTGATCTCCTCATCCCACCCCAAGCAGGAAAAAAGGAAAAAGAAGAAAAAAATAGAGCAGTCCTGGGGTCAGTCCGTGATCAGAAGTCTTCTCTAGCCAAAATTAAATTACTGCAACTTGGAAGATTTATCTAACAATAGGTTTTTCACCATAGTTTCATGCGGCTGGCTGGTATGATCAGTCAATTACTAGCAAGAGCTTTAGCATTTTCCTAGTTTCTGCATTTAGCACCGATTTGCACTATTTTGCAAGTACAGTGACTGTGCACAGCTGAGATCCTGCTTCAACATATTGTTCATTAGCTGAGTAAAGGTTTTACTGAAGGTCAACCCACACCTTTATTCCACGGTATTAGGAATTTTAGCACACCAGATACAGAAAGCCATGTTGCACAAGTAATACAGTGACCATACATCACCATTTCTCGTAAAATGAAAGCCAGACATAAATCAATTTCTTAAAACAAAGTCACAGAAGATGATAGCAGTCAAAGAACTCACCTATAGGTGGCTGAGTCTGAGAGACAGTTGGTGGTTGTGTCTCAGAAACCAATGTTGTATTATTGTCTGTTGCACTGTCTGTAACAAATGATATCTTGTCTGATGTCTTCGATTTATGTGCCTTCCGTTTGTTTACAAATGAAAGACCATCAAGCTGCTTCTGTAAACTTTCACTCCTTTCCTGAAGGAAACAGACATCCAATAATCAGACAAGTTCTAAATTTAAGCCTCTCTAATCTAATTAGAGTAACGGTACTTATATGACTTGATAATTTGAAAAGCTAAAGAATGACAACAAAAAGAACCTACGAAACTCACATCCCAAATTTTAATTATGCTGAGCTAATGAAAATTCATTTCTACCGGCGGAGAAGGGATACAACTTCCAGATATGATGAAACCCCTCTACGCTTTTAACTTGTGAAAGACAACTAAGTGTATCCAATAAGCTATATAACTATAGAATCTGATGTGCAGTTTTTTAAACTTATCAGTATATGTTAGCAGACTTTTGTCGGATTGGATTAGAACATTTTGTGCATAGGACAGATGCTTCAGCAGATTAGTAGGACACTAATATAGCCCGGAAGTACTAATTCATTCTTTCTTTGGTAGAAAACTAATAAATTCATTGGTGTCTGTGTGTCCCGGCATAATCTCCACTGGAGCTTAAACTTATGTTCCCTGAGCTGAATGCATATATGGACAGCATTGTCATAATGTCACAACCCTGTAATGATGCATTATCAAATTGTTATTGATACCCAAAAGCTTCATTCCATAATTGGACGAAGAAAGCAATCAAGGTGAATAAGGTAGACAAAAGTGACAAGGCAAGAAATGAATGAAAATAGCTGGAAAGGGAGGAAAAGCTGCAGGAAAATGTCATTATGATGACACCAAAGTTAATTGTTGGTAGACACTTAGTTTGATCACTTCCTCATAATAATTGTGAAAGTGGTCCATAAACACAAAGTAAAGGAAATATTCTTCACATGCTTTCAAATTCCTAACACTTTATATTCCATAATTCTAGAATAGTTCCTATTAAGGGGAAAAACAACTACTCAATCAGTTTAATGTATGATGCAAAATCAATTCTTTTCTAGACTTTTATTAATAATTTCTACGCTGATTAGTTTTGTGTTAGTTTTTGATATTATCACAATTCAATCTGAATCAATCGCATCATACTTTGAATTGAAAATATTTTTTGCTGATCATTAAAATAATATGTTATTATTTTATTTTGAATCAACAATAGGGCAATGTTTCCATATTATTTAATTACAAAGATTAAACCGGTTAACTTTTGAGTAGTGTTTGGTCTATTACTTTCAGAGTATTTAATTATGAAAATATAAAATAAAAAAAGAGTTAAGTTCAGAATTAATTTGCGATACAAAGTGAATCACTTCCATTGAGAAATTTGTAGACTGAACCTTGCAGGCTCGATCTTATAGATCCTTCCCCTATCAGCAATCAAACGTATTTCTTTGTCGAAAGGTGTCATGACCTAACTTCCTCCACCCAACTGTCGAAAGGTTCATTGAATTCATTCTAACTCCCACGAGA
Source organism: Agave tequilana (assembly GCA_038442645.1). Taxonomy (NCBI): domain Eukaryota; kingdom Viridiplantae; phylum Streptophyta; class Magnoliopsida; order Asparagales; family Asparagaceae; genus Agave; species Agave tequilana. Next base: position 20,400 of record JAVJIF010018149.1, on the reverse strand, counting down.
AGGCGATTCAGACTCAAACTGTATTCCCTCTAGACGGACTCAAAATTTTACCTTTTTTCTCCTCATACCTATCAGGCCCTAGCCAGTGAAGCTTTTGTTGAATGACGTGCATTCCCTTACAAGATTGTGAACATTACTTATACGCAACGCACATTAGCTTTTGCTTTCTAACTTTCAGTCCTCAGCATCAGCTCACCATACCAATGATGCATGTCTATAAGCAATATTGCTTGGAGATTCATGCCTTGACTAGAATGTGTCTCGCTCCATTGACCATTGATGTGTAATTGGCCTGAGATGTCACCATTTTAGCTCAATGCAGACTGATTGACAATTCACAGCTTTTCTTTTTGTTGCTTTGACTTTTCAATTACCCAATACATTGTGTTCACGATCTCTCCTACTTATCCAAGTGATATCAAGCACTACACCATCTCATTGTTTTTTTCAAATCAGATAAGAAAACCTGCACACTTTTTGTCCTAGTTTCCTCCATGTATTATCAACGTGGATACTTGATACACAATAGAAATTTAAAAGGAATTTGCCTTGAATGTAAAACAAGTTCCTAGACTTTTATAATTATCGAAAATGGAATATTCATGCAGCAACAGTTATCAGATGAACATGTAACTACTGGTGGACAAATAAAAGCTACTATCAAATATCTAATTGACTAATGATAGCTGCCTACCTTTTCTGAAGACAGCAATCCCTTAACTTGCAACAAATATTCATGTTCTGCTAAAAAAGACAATATATATAGCATCAGCATAATATTCCAAAACATAACTGTCCACTGAAAAATAACAGTAAAACACATGGGGTACTTGAAGACATAGAAGAGAACACAATCGTTTGAAAGATTTCTCAAGTCATCATAAGAAAACTACATACTAAAATTCATACAATAATAACTCTGTCATTGACCAGGCCTCCATTGAAAAGAAGTGGGGAGTCCTGGGTTCAAGACACGGCTACAGCCTATGTTCCAAAAATAATAATAATCTGCCAGTGCTGATCTATTCTTTTGGTCCCAAAACTAGATAAAGGAGGAGGGCAATATAAGATATTTAGATAGACAAGGCCAGCAGGAACATAGTCTGATCTCCATGAAATTCAGATAATGAAAGTGGGATTGTTGAGTGGAGAGATTCTTCTGAACTGTTATGGATTGTAGATGCCCATGGATTGAAGGAAACTTTTATAAGACTACTAAATGACCTGCTACATTTTATAGGTCACACATTGGTGATTAGGGAACATGTCCAAAAAATGGGTACACCTACAATGAGAATGTTGAGATGGATAAGAAGGCATGGTAAAACATGGCATAAGAAATGATTGCATCCATAAGAAAGTAGAAGTAGCTTCAGTTAAAGATAAAATTGTGGGGGGGGGGGGGGGGGGGGGGGGGGGGGGGTGTTTCAGTTGTGATTGTTCGGTGATATGCAAAATAGACCAATAAGCACACATAGGGGAGCCACGTGATGGAGCAACAAGAAGTCAAGAACAAGAATAGACCTAAAAGAATGTAGATGAAACATGGCTTGAAGCAGCATAAGACTTATAACTTAACATAAGAGGTGATCATTAACGAAGCAGAACGGGGAACAAGGATTCATGTAGCCGAACACAAAGATTTGGGATAATGGCTTTGTTGTTGTTTTTGTTGTTGAAAGCCACGCCCTATGATAATGCTCATACAAACAATAATAAGCAACTCTAAAGTAAAAATAGACAGAAATTAGTTTGACCTTCAGGTGGTAGGCACCTTGAAAAATAAAATGAGAATCGAAAAAAACGAAATCACCATGAAGATAATCAATTAAACAAAATTTGATATAGCTCTGCTTGATATACCTAGAAAGATAATTTATGAAATGAGAATTGCATGAGAAGCACGTGGGTTGCACAACTAGGGAGAGTATTGCTATATTAAAAAAGACAATGCACAACCTTTAATAGAATCATTCTGTTTGTCCTTAAGTGCTTTAAAAAGTGCCAGAGAGAAATTCGCCATGGCATCATTAGCTGATGAGTTCATGAGTTTGCTGAGAGGAAGAGAAATGCGTGGCAGTCCCTTAGACTTGTGAGCTATTAGCTTTGCATGCACTTCACCTGAATTGCCAGAAATTCAATATAGACATCCTTCACTAACATTCTGATATAAAGAACCTCAAACTAGAAAATTATTGATTTGGTATTGAAGGATACAAATTACTTTATCCACAAAATTTAGTAAATTTATTCTTTAAAAAACATTTAAAGTAAAAGTACATGCATATATAATTTCATGTATGAAGGTATTCGTTCATCATCATCATCATCATCATCATCATCATCATCATCATCTAAGCTTTTGCCCAATCAAAGTGGGATCTAATAGGAACACAAGTCTTAACTAAGCTGGCTCCATGGAAAACTAATTGACTATATTTTAAGATCAGCTGTCAATTTAAATGAACCCGGCCAGTTGGTACCAAATTCCTGCCCAAGGAAACCATGAAGAAGAAAGGGGTTTGCCACTTTGCCCTTATCGGTAATGCAGGTTAATCATGCAATCAAGTAGCAGACTGAAATACATCCAGAGTAAGAGAAAATACAGAGAAGGAAGGAAAAATTAAGATTCAAAAAGAAAACTGCAATCATGTTCTGGGCACAATAATGATTCAAACAGCCATTGAAGCACATAACCAACAAATTGGCAGACTAATAAAAAGGGAATAAAGTTGAAAGAATGCTTAGAAACTTCAAGTACGGATTAACTGAAGACTCAAAAAATTGCTTAGCAACTTCAAGTAACTGAACGATCAGAAAACAGTTTATGGTTACTAGAATTGTGAGGTGTGACAGAAAACTAATTAACAAATATACAATGTTAAAGTTACTACAACAGGAAACTCAATGTATATAACACATCCACAAACGCACACGTGTGTATGCGCAATGTGCAAGAATTCCGTGTTGGGCAAGTCAGTTGCATTCATGGTAAGATGACATGTGATTGAGAGCTTATCCTAAAGGATTTTTCCAGGCTTGGCAGGGTCATACTTCAATATGTGTACAGCAGAGTCATATTTATGGGATAAAGAATGCAAGTTTAGATATTCGATAAGGTATACTAAAATTAAAGTGAGCTTATTCATAAAGTTTGCAATAGAGTTCACTGTATAGCCTATCCTACATTCATTTGGTAATTTTAATTTTATCAGGATAATGTTTAACTGCACAAACATATAGTACACATGGAATTGATGCATACGGATATATAAAGGAAAGTTTCAGTCAACTCACTAGAGTCAATTGGCATATTTGATGCACTGTCCATGATGACTTTCACTGTTCCAGATGACAAGGATGCCATGAGATAATCAACAAACTCAGACCATGATCCACCAATTCCAATGTCATCTCTCTGCATTATTAACCTCATGAGTGAAATTACATCAGGTAAAACTACATGCAGTGATATACTTGGCCGAAGAGATTTCCACCCCGATTCTCATTTCTTAAAATCTTTAACAGACTGCTTATCATTGAAGAAAGCACTAAGGTTCGGTGGAATAAAATAAATAATACAAGAAGGAACATGTACAATATGAGAAATGCTAAATCTGCAAACATGCTATTAGATTTTAATTTCTCATAAGCACGTGTCATTGGCCTATAGGCTAATAACTTAGTATCCTATAGTAGTATATCGAAAAGAAAAGAAGAACAAAAGACAAACAGGTCGCAGAATGATACATTCAAATAGGACACGTTACAGCAGACTCTTGAATATTTTCATTTGGGTTAGTATTCAGTCCAAGATCTTTCTCTTCTCCAAGCTCAAATTTTTTTCCCACCAAATTGATGCACATTCTTTCAGGATAAAGAGTCCAGCAGGTGTTTATAAGATAACTCTGATCCGCAAAATGCATTGTGCGTGCTTTAAAGTATTACATGCTCAAAATGATGAGGCGAGTTCTCCAAGTTCAAATTTTTTTTTCCCACCAAATTGATGCACATTCTTTCAGGATAAAGAGTCCAGCAGGTGTTTATAAGATAACTCTGATCCGCAAAATGCATTGTGCGTGCTTTAAAGTATTACATGCTCAAAATGATGAGAGGCTCGCATCAGCAACACCAATGTGCATACAGGGACAATAGGCATATACTCTCCCCTATAACTAATTAAATGACACAAAGTACTTCAGAAGCATCAATAATAAACAATACAAATATTTGAAAACAATTAGATGTTGCTCAATTAACTGATGCAAATTTTAAAAACATTGGTAAACAAATGATATAGTCGTGACCAAAATCGGAATTCTCCACAAAAAATCTCCAACATTTGGTACCCTGAGAGTTAGTGATCAAAATTATTACCAGTCCAAAAATCAACATTTAATAATTAACCAAAAAGGACGTGACTTAAATTTCACTAGGATTCGATAAATATGGTAAATTCACCCCGCAAAATCTAATAAGTAAGAAAGGAAAATCTCACCAGGTCGTCGAGTTGATGGACAGTGAGGGTTCGGGCGAAGGTGTGAGAGTGAAAGTCGGAGGCGAGGATTTCGAGGCGAGAGGGGTCGAGGGCGTGAACATAGAAGAGAAAGGGGCGGGTAAAAATCAAGCTCGCACGCTGCTGCTCCTGCTGCTCGAATTCGGCCTTCGCCTCGCCGAATATGGGCTCCAAATTCTCGAAGCCCTTTCTCCCCGCCATGAGACGACGAGTCCGGAGACAGTGGGGGAGAAACCCTAAAGAGTAGGAACGGGGCCCGATTACTGGATCCGAACTTTTGGTCTTATTGGGTCGGGTATAGATTCAAACGGTTGAATTTAGATATGGATCCCTATTCCATACCCGATAATCCGATAATCCCATTGATATTTACTAGCATAGTGCAAGACAGCGGAGATCGACTGGGTGGTACACCAAGCGGTGGAGGGGGGAAAAGGAGGAATAAGGTGGAGAAGGGTGCTGGAAGGAGGAGGAGGAAGAAGACAGAGAGGGGAAGGTGGTAGGGGAGAGAGGATGGCAGCGACGACGAAGCCCAGCTGCGACACTCTATCTCCGAGCGGTAGAGGGGGAAGAAGGAGGAACAAGACAGAGGAGGGTGGTGGAAGTGTTGTGCGCAGAAACAACAACCACTTAGAGGAACCCTTAAGCCACAAATGCAATATAGAAGTACTACCAACAGCAAAGAACAATTGAATAATGAGAAGAACACAAACACAAGATTTAACGAGGTTCGGCGAATTTCGCCTACGTCCTCGAGGCAAGGAAGAGAGATTTCTTTATTGATTTGATAATCCATACAAATTGCAAGCAATTACATATGAAGAGGACTCTGCCTCTCTTATATACCCAAGGAAACCTTAGGAGAATCAGATTCCTTATTGGGCTGGTTTCTAATTCAGAAAACTTCCCGAATCAGCCCGAATACGCCGTCAGTCGACCGACCCAAGCCCGCGGTCGACCGTGCCGGTCGACCATGCCTAACCGAGAGTTAGGCAATGTCAGTCGGTCGACCGGGCGGTCGACCACTCTCCTTCCGCGGTCGACCGGGCGGTCGACCGCAACAGCCTGTGCACGTTGGTGCACACCGGTCGACGGCCCGGTCGACCGTTACTGCTGCTGCTGCTACTGTTGATGGTTTTTTCGTTGCTTCCTTGTTGTCGTCGACTTCCTCGACCTCCTCGCGACTTCCTCTCTCTTCCTACAATTCTGCACCTCGGTGAAAATTTCTCAAATCTGAGCCGAACTGAAACATATGATCTGTCGGCTCAAAGTGGCTGCACCAGTGTGGTTGCCTATGTACCCTGCCCAAGGATCAAGCCATTCGTAGTTCATCCAAAGGAGTTCCAACAAGCTCATGCAACATGAAGGATATGGAACAAAGCTTTACAATGTGCAAATTTTACTCCTGACACCACCTTGGTAAGCATATCGGCGGGATTCTCCGTTGTGTGAATCTTCAACAACTCAATATCACCCTAATTGAGAATCTCCCTAACAAAATGGAACCTGACATCGATGTGCTTCGTCCGTGCATGATACACCTGGTTCTTGGCTAAATAAATAGCACTCATACTGTCACAGTTGATCTTCAGTAGATCATGATCAATCCCCAAGTCATCAAGCAGGCCTTGAAGCCAAATTGCCTCCTTCATAGCCTCCGTCATGGCCATGTACTCGGCCTCTGTGATAGACAATGCAACGGTAGACTGTAGAATAGAGCGCCATCTAACTGGTGCTTGAGATAATGTAAAGACATACCCCGTTGTGGACCGGCGTTTGTCAAGGTCACGAGCATAATCGGAATCAACATACCCGATACAATTCTGCTTCCCTGTGGAATTCTTCTCAAATACCAGACCAACATCTATGGTACCTTTAATGTACCGCAGAATCCACTTCACTGCCTCCCAATGACCCTGTCCCGGATCATGCATATACCTACTGACCATAGAGATAGCTTGCGACAGATCTGATCGTGTACACACCATAGCATACATAAGACTACCAACTGCGCTAGCATATGGGACGTGAGTCATGTACTCACGTTCTTCAACAGTCTTTGGAGACATGGTAGCAGATAACTTGAAATGAGGAGTCAATGGTGTACTTACAGATTTCGTATCCTCGCCGATGTTGAACCTCTGAAGTACCTTTTGCAAATACCCCTTTTGTGTCAAGCTCACCTTGCCACCCCTTCGGTCTCGTGTATTTTCATGCCTAGCACCTTCTTTGCTTCACCAAGATCCTTCATCTCAAACTCAGAAGATAAGTCCTTTTTCAGTGTATCAATTGCAGATCTAGACTTTGAAGCAATAAGCATATCATCTACATACAATAGTAAATAGATATACTCTCCTGTCGGTAGCTTATTGTAATACACACATGGGTCATAGTGGCTATGTGTGTACCTCTTTCCTCTGATGAAGCTGTCGAACCGCTTGTACCACTGTCTAGGAGACTGTTTAACCCGTACAACGACTTCTTCAGCGTGCACACCATATCTTCTTTCCTGCAGTCTTGAACCCTGTCGGCTGAGACATGTAGATCTCTTCATCCAGATCGCCATGGAGAAAGGCGGTTTTTATATCGAGTTGATCAAGGTTCAACTCGTACTGTGCCACCAGAGCCAATAAGATGCGAATTGACGAATGCTTTACAACAGGAGAAAATACCTCATTGTAGTCAATTTCTTCTCTTTGTGCATAGCCTTTTGCTACCAATCTGGCCTTGTAGCGCACCATGTCTTCTTTAAGAGATCCCTGCTTCTTTGCGTACACCCACTTACAGCCAATCGCCTTCTTTCCTTTGGGCAACCTTATGAGTTCCAAGTGTCGTTCTTGTAAAGAGACTTCATCTCTTCTTCCATGGCAGCTTTCCACATCTTCGACTCTGAATTGATTTCAGCTTCTCTGTAGGTGGACGGGATAGCCTCCTCAACGACCGGAAGTGCATAAGCAACAACCATATCTGTAGTGAGCCAACCTGGTTTCCGTGTGTTTCTCCTTGGTGTTGTAACTGCAGTAGAATCAGGAACATCACCCATGATCTGTTCTTGATCCTCTTCATTATGTGTGTTTCTCCTTGGTGTTGTAACTGCAGTAGAATCAGGAACATCACCCATGATCTGTTCTTGATCCTCTTCATTATCAGCATCTACCTTATCTGCTTGATCATTACCTTGTGTCACCCTAGGTATAATCTTCACCGATGCTGAACTTTCTAGAGATAGTGGATTAGCATCATTCTCCACCTGTTGCGATACATCTTTGGTCTTGATAATCTCCACCTGCTGAGAGATCTTAGGCTTCAACATGAAGCCTCATCAAATGTGACATCCCTGCTGAAAATAAACTTCCTGTCCGTAGGATCCCAGATCTTGAATCCTTTGATTCCTTTCTTGAAACTGACGAACAAGCCTTCTTTGCTCTTGGGTCTATCTTATCTTCTTTAACATGATAATAGGCTGGACAATCAAACACCCTTAGCAAATCATAATCAGCAGCAGTTTTTTCCGACCAAACTTCTAGAGGAGTCTTTCCTCCAATCGCAGACGACGGTAACTGTTGGCCCAAAGGCCCATCACTCTAGTTTTGATGATGATCAACTCATGTAGTTATAGTACTAATGATCTTGTGTTTATTTAGTCTCAGATTTGTGATCAAGATCTTAGTAGGGTGTAGCTTCAACAAAGATTTAAAGTCAAGTTTTGAAGCTAGCACGGTTTGATTCAAGAGCTTGTGCATCAAGACCACATCAAGTACTCAAGAGGAGTCTAGCTCTATGGATCGTGTTTGGACCAAGTCAAGAAGATGTGAAGATTTCAAGTGAAGACCTTCAAGATCAAGACTTGTGTCTAGGGTTGTTTTTATAAGATTTTGTTTTTAGTTAAAATGTAAAGGATAGAATAGTTGGTGGATTGCTCAAGTACATCTTATACACACACACTCTTGATTTAGATAAGTTTTTCATAAAAAAATTTTATTTTGGAAAAATACAAAAGAGTTTTCTTTTTAAAAAATACCGGTTTGGTTTTTGGTATTCAAAGTATATATGTTTTAACCAAAACCAAATTTAGAGCTTAATGTCAAAAACATAGATATTTCACCATGTATGTGTAGTGGATCATATCCATACACACTATGCTTTAAAAGAGATTAAAATATCTTGTTTTTGTGTTGGAGAAGTTTTGAAAACCAATTTTGAAAAAGACAGTTTTCGTTTTTAGCCAAAATTTCAAGTTACAAAAATAGTTCAAATTATTTGTAACATGTCTTGATTTTGTTCAAGCATGTTTGTTTATCAAAGTATAATGTTAAAACTATTTTTGTAGATTTTTTGTGAATTTTTGGGATTTTATTTTAGTCAAAATGACCAACATTTTAATCCCAGAATTCCTGTCCTGGCTTCAGCCGGTCGACCGGACTGGTCGACCGAGCTTGAAGTCGGTCGACCGGTCGGTCGACCGATGTGCACAGACGTGCACGCCAGTTCTCGCTGGAGGGCCGGTCGACCGACGGTCGACTGTCCAGAGAGCTCTGCTCTCTGGAAAGTCCCCGGTCGACCGGGTGGTCGACCGGACAGAGTCTGCTCTCTGTATCCAGGCCACGGTCGACCGGCCGGTCGACCGCTGGCACAACAGTCAGATTTTTGATCGCTGGCCGGCGACCGGGCGGTCGACCGACAGGCCAATCTGGCTCCCAACGGCTATTTTTTCTAGCCCTATAATTTGGGACTTTTGGGGGCTGTTTTCTATAAGATTTTAAGAAGAGTTTTGGGCTAGTTTTTCCCACTTATTTCAGTGTTTATATCCACAAGTTTGAGAGCAATATTTCCAATCAAAAGGAGAGTTTTTTATCAAGAGTGTTTAAAGTGATTTTCTTGAGTTTTCCACCATCTCTTTTCTTGTTTTCTCACACAACACTTGTGTGCATCCATTACTATATCTACCCATAGGGATTTGTTGTGAGAGGATTTTAGGTGATCAAGAGTTGTGATCACCAAGTTCCTTCATTTGCTTTGAGGAGGCGGAGGAGTGCGTTCGCGGTTGTTTCGAGTTCGTGTGTGAACTCGGTGTTTGAGGTGCGGCCTCGGCGAGCTTGTGGGCTTGCGGTGTGTACGGGACTAGAGAGTCCAAGAGTTCTAGTGGGAACTCCTTGTAGGTATTGCGGCACCGAGTGATCCGGTGGGATCGATTATAGTGGAAATCCTTCAAGTGTGAAGGCGGGACATAGAGCCAGGGCGCTCGAACCTCGAAACAAATCTCCCGTGTTTGCGATTGCTCACTCTCTATCTCTTACTCTTGTCTTTATATCTTGCATACTATTATTGTCTTTATCTTTATATGCTTGATATATTGTGTGCTTTATTGTTATATGCTTGGGGATTGTTTGCTAACACTTGTATTTAACCAAGAGAGCCAACGCGGCACCTCAACTCTTATCTAGAGGAATCTTGAGGAGTTAGTCCAGAGCCCTTCACGGAGATTCGGCTACACTCTTGTGTTATATGTGGTGTTTAGTGTAATAAGTTTTAATTTGCATTAAATAGTTTTAATTCCGCATTTAGTGACCATAAGATTAGCCATCACCTATTCACCCCCCCTAGGTGATTTATTCACCCCCCCTCTAGGTGATTTACAGTAACCTGTTGACAAGATAGCAAGCGTATGCCAAAGCCTCAGCCCAGAAGTTCTTCGATAAACCGGCATTGGACAACATATAACGGACCTTCTCTAGTAAAGTCCTGTTCATCCTTTCTGCTACCCTGTTCTATTGCGATGTTTCCCTCACTGTGAAGTGCGTCTCTATGCCCTCATCAAGACATAGCTGAAGGAAAGGATCTGACTTATATTCCCCTCCATTATCTGAACGGAGGACCTTGATTTTCCTTCTCGTACTTCTCTCCAATTCTTCTTCCACTTCACAAATAATTCTAGGACTTCCCCTTTGTACTTCATGGTATATACCCAACAACGCGTAGAATAATTATCATAAAAGACACAAAGTAGTGGGTACCTCCAATTAATGCAGTCTTGGTAGGTCCCCAAACGTCAGTGTGAACATAATCAAGAATCCCCTTGGTGCAATGAGTTGCTGTGCCGAATTTCACCTTGGTCTTCTTTCCGATGACACAATGTTCACAAAATTCCAACTTGCAGGTTCCGGCACCTTTCAATAATCCTTGTCTTGCAAGAGCTTGCAAAGACTTTTCTCCTGTGTGTCCTAGCCTCATATGCCATAGCCTGTTGAGTCTTCATCTGAATCAGTAGAAGCCGCCACTTGCCCTGTAACAGTACTACCCTTCAAGTAGTAAAGATTGTTCCGCCGAACGGCCTTCAGTACCACCATCGAGCTTTTGGTCATCTTAAGGACTCCTTCCTTTATTGACACCAACAAGACCCAATGTCTCCAAGCTCCAACAGAGATAAGGTTTCTCTTCAGTTGAGGTACATACCTCACTTCCTTCAGTTCTCTTATCATCCCATCGAACATCTTGATCTGGATTGTTCCTACACCTTCCATGATACATTGATGATCATCGCCCATAACGACTGAACATCCCTCCAGCTTCTCAAAGCTAGAAATCCAATCACTATTCGGGCACACATGGTATGTAGCACCAGTATCCAATATTCACTCATTATCTCCTGAGTAGCGAATGATAGGAGTAGTGACAGAGAGTGAGAATACCGACGAGTCCGAGTCTGATCCACCTGCCTGTGAGGTACTGCCTTGAGTACTGACCACCTTTGCAAGATTTGTCTCAGTCTTAGACTCCTTCTTCCCTTTGGCCTTTGGACAGTCAACTTTCCAGTGCCTAATTCTCTACAGAAGGCACACTGGTTCTTCTTCAGATCTCTATAACATGCCTGGACTTCGATCTCCCTCGATCATCTTTGCCCTTCCTATGTTAACCTCTGCCTCTTACTGCTAAGGCCTCTGTTGATGTGCTTACCTGAGAAGACTGTCTTCCTTTCTCCTCGTCTCATAATAACCAAAGCAGACGACATTTCATGATAGTTAAGGGACTATCTACCATTTATGAAGGTTAAGATAAAAGTCTCATACTCCTCTGCAGGAAGAGAGTTCAAGAGAATTATCGCTTTATCTTCTTCATTTATCTCGACATCCACATTAACCAAATCCGTAAGAAGCTTTGTGTAGAGATTCAGATGTTCATTTACGGAGCATTCTTTCTTCATCTGAAACCTATACAACTTGCTCTTCAGCTGTAGTCTGGATTCAATACTTTTGGTCAGATACTTTCTTTTTAGGATCTCCCACAACTGCCTTGCAGATGTTTCGTGTAACACAAGGTATTTGATGTCTTGTGTTAGACACGATCTGATTAAGCCACACGCCGATCAGTTCATTTTATCCCACTCTTTTTCAGTGGTTTGCTTCGCTTCTTCTCCAGACGTAGAGTATCTTCGAGATTTGATGCCGTCAATGCATCCATCACCTCGCACCTCCACACGCTAAAATTGTTCGTGCCATTGAATTTCACCACATCAATCCGCGGATGTGGATTCATGGTTCTCACAGATGTACTTTCTTCAGCTATCTCTTTGACTAGATCTTCTATGTAATACGAAAAACCAACAGAGTTAGATAAATAAATTTGATAAAGATCAGATCTTTACCTCCTCACGAAACCCTAGATGAGTTTCTGAATAGATCTACTCCTCAAATTGATTCTTGAGCACTTTACGCGCTGTTCTGAGATCGACACACGATCCCACAAACAGTCCCAACGCTGACCTGAGATCGACACACGATCTCCACCAATCAGCAACAGATGCCCTTCGAATCACCAGATGATCCCAACGACGAACCTAGGATGCTCTGATACCACTTGTTGTGCGCAGAACCAACAACCACTTAGAGGAACCCTAAGCACAGATGCAATATAGAAGTACTACCAACAGCAAAGAACAATTGAACAATGAGAAGAACACAAACACAAGATTTAATGAGGTTCGGCCATTTCGCCTACGTCTTCGGGGCAAGGAAGAAAGATTTCTTTATTGATTTGATAATCAATACAAATTGCAAGCAATTACATATGAAGAGGACTCTACCTCTCTTATATACCCAAAGAAACCCTAGGAGAATCAGATTCTTTATTGGGTTGGTTTCAAATTCAGAAAACTTCCGAATCAGCCCGAATACGCCTGTCGGTCGACCGGTCGGTCGACCGACCCAAGCCCCCGTCGACCGTGCCTACCGAGAGTTAGGCAATGTCAGTCGGTCAACCGGGCGGTTGTACGCCCCAATCCGGCGGGTACGGAGACGTTACTGCGACGTATATACGCAGGTCAGAAATACCCTCACGTATATACGCTAAGCATCAGTACAGGTAAGAATCAGAGTACGGAAGCACGTGGTGCATTATACATTCCAACACATGAGTACAGTTACAAAGTTATCACAGGAAGTGATCCCAATATTACAAGTATTACATCACCAATATGGTGCAATTGCGAGAATACAAGAAGATGTACAAGTATGGACAGTACAAAAGATGGCTCAGAGTCATAGCAGAAGAACTCTAGAGCCGCACAAGGGGGCCTGGAAGGGATGGGGCTCTGGATGGTCTACTGGAGATCCACGCTACCGCTGCGTCACTCTGATCAGCAACTGGAGAATCCGCACGCTCCAAGCTTCAAAACCTGGACATGAGGATCCAGATGAGTCAGAACTCCCCGGCGAGTGGTGATGCAAAAAAGCCAGATGGCGTATGGATAAGCACATGTGTAACGATAAATCTGGATCATAAACATGAAAACCATATCGTAAGCACAAGCATGCAGGAGCAAGTAGATATACAGCAAGTGATATCAAGTAGGAAAGATTCATAGTATGATAAGATAAGAGCAGGGGGCAAGTAGAAGGTAGGATATGAACAGGTATAATATAATAATCCTAAAACCGAAATCTGAAGTAAAATCCGATACAAGTAAACATGGCAAGGCATACTACAGGTTCATAGCTGGCATCTTTTATTATTATTATTACTCGTCTTACCCTGATGTCTAGATATGTGAACTAGCGTCCCAGCGCACATATATCCACACCTGAGTAAAGCAAGGTTGTTATTGGAAACCAACGGGGTATCAACGAACAATGTTTACAGTGGGTCCCGTACATGCCCTGGACCACGACCCAGGACGTTCCATCGCTGGTGTATGGAACCGACCGCAAGGCCTACAGGAGGGTCTTATAGAATGCCCTTATCAAGATGGTACCAAGAAGGAGGGAGCCAGCACTCCCCTCGGTCGCCTGGAGGCCCACAGGTCAGACCGGAAGTTTTAGTTGCACAACATGCCTAGTACCACTGTAAACACGAACATATATTGATAGCCGCAAGTTTCCCCCGACCCGATGCAAGTTGTTCCTTTTTATGATTTATTATGTAGTTATCAATTTACGGGAATAACAGGTGCAAGACATGATCAGGAGTTCAGGAGTACATGAGTACTGTAGATTCAGGTCACTGTATATATATAATACAGGATAACAAGTACAAGATTCAAGTCACTGCATGTAATGCAGGATAAAAGTATAGTATTCCCGTAAATGTGATAATCACAGGTCAAGTATTAATATATAAGGGGGCAGGTGATAAGTCATGTCATAGTAAGAAGTAAGTGTCAAGTAGCAAGTCGGGTGTCAGGTGATGACACAATAGTTGACAAATGATATAGACGGTGTCAGGTATTAGCATGAAGATGATAAGTATCAAGTAAAAGCATGTCAAGTATTAATATAATCAAGTGTGTACTTGCAAGCGATAGAGTAATACTAAGCACAATCAAGCAGAGCTGAGCAAGCTGGAGCGAAGCTAATGTACAACACTAAATATCACGCTCGGCGTTTACCGTCCGCAGCGTAGCTAGACACACGTGTCGCAGTAAGCGTATGAACGCTATACTACTGTTCACAAGAAGCCATGCTCACGAGGTAATTACACTCGAACGGAGTAAGCAGTAAAGTGTTGACGCTAGGTCCGCCTACCAGGCGTAGCATAGAGAAAGTCCAGAGGCTTCAAACCTCAAAGGTTGTACCCAGTGGTTAGGGTACCTGCAGAGAAAGTGTTAGTTCCAGATAAAAATACATAAGACAATCAAGTCGATCCGACGAAGCGGGAAAGCCAAGAGGAAAGCGAGAACACTCGCCTAAGTCTTCAGAAAACACAGTGAAATTCCCGATCTCTGGAATCCAGGTAATCAACGCGTTAGTGCGTTAGAGAGAAAGTGATAGAGAGAGGAGAAAATCAAGAGAGAGAAAGAGAATTAGAGAGAGGAGAGAGAAAGAGAGAACTAGAGAGAGAAGTACATGGAGATAGAGTGTGTACAGGGGGAGAGATTGTGTATGGGAGACGCGGGGTTTGAGAGTGAGACGCGGGGGTCGCAGACGCGGGGGTCGCATCGCGTAGATGCCACAACGCGAGGTTCGAGACCCGCGTTCAGTCAGGACACGAGGAGAACGCGGACGCGGACGTGGGTTCCGCGTAGCGTTAACACGAGAAGAACACAGACGCGGGCATGAGCTCCGCGTCGTGTTGACACGAGAAGGACACAGACGCGGGCATGGGCCCTGCGTTGCGTCGATACAAGAACGCGAAGGCTGCGTTATATAAAAACAAATATCAAGACACGAAGATTCTAAGGAATTGCCTAGACGCGGGTAAACTCCGCGTCTAGCAATCAACAGAGAGAAAGAGAGAGACAGGGAAGAGGGAGAGTGGGACGCAGGGAAAGAGTCAGACGCAGGTTTTGGGAGGAAACAGTGAAGGAAAGAGAAGGGAAAGGAAAAAGAAAGGAAAGAAAGGAAGAATGGAAGAAAGAAAGAAGGAAAGGAAAGAAGAGAAGGGAAGGGGTGGTAGCCGGCGATGGCCGGCGGTTACCGGCGGCGGCCGGGAGTTGGCCGGAGGAGGCGACCAAAGCTCCAAGCCCAAGCAAATTATGGGGTGCAAGTGTAGTTCATTTAGTGAAAATGGAGTTTTGGAAACGAGGCTTCGGAGAACGAAGCTATATCTCGTTAGAAAGAGTGTTCCGAGGAGAGAAATATGGCGTGATTCGTGGTGGCCAAGTGGTGTAGGTAGTGGTGGAGAAGGAGGAGAAGGTGGTGGTGGAAATGGGTTACTTGGTGGAAAAGAAGAGGAAGAAGAAGATGGTGGAGATGGTGTTGTTGTGGTTGTTGTTGTTGGAATGGAGGAGGAGATGGAGGAGAAAGAGGTGGTGGAGTTGGTGGTGAAAATGGAGGTGGAGAAGGTGGAGATGGGTGGTGTTGGCCGGCCAAGAGGGATCTTGGGCTGTTTTCGTTGCTTGCTGTGCTTGCTGGAAAGGGAGAAGGAAGGAAAATAATGAAAGAGAGAGAAGATGGGAGTGGGTATATATAAAGGTAAAGTTCAAAATTATTACAAGTTGCCATTCCCACAATTTAGACTTGCGTCTCTTGTAAAAAGACCCGCGTCCAATGAAAATCAAATCCGCGTCTGGCAATTGCCCAGACGCGGGAACAAAACTCGCGTCTAGGGAAAATGCAAAGTTGCGTTTAATGAAAAAGACAAAAAGGCATGGTGATTTGATTTGGGTTGATTTTCTTTGAAGAACAAAGTATTAAATGCGGAATGGAGAGAGTCTCCGCATTAATTGTTGAACCCAGAGTTGGTGAAACTCGCGTCTAGCGAGGAGAGAGAAAAAGAGAAGAGTAAAATATCTGGATAAAATTCCGGTATCTGGGAAAACACCGAAAACTCCGGAAAAGTCCAAAAAAATAAAGTAGCTTGGAAAGCTTCCCAAAAATTCTCAAAATAATAAATATTATATAAAGATTTTTGATGAAATCTGTTTTCATAAATTCAATCTCATTTTTGAAATAAAAATCCTGAAGTCAACCGTCAATACCGGTCTATATGCCGGTCGGCCGAATTTTTTGTAAAAATCTGAAAATCTCAGAAAATGCCTAAAAGGAGAAAATATAATTCTAAGAAGTAATATGAAAGTAGAATCTAGAAATTTGATTCCATTGTAAATTAAAATTCCTGGAATCAACCAGTGATACTGGCCGACACCAAATCCAGTGGAATTTCGATAAATTTAGAAAATTCTCAAAAAAAGTATTTGATAGAAAATGTGATTTTAAGAAGTTACAGGAAAGCAGCATTTTTAGAATTTCAACTCCATTTGTAAATTAAAAATCCGAGAATCGGTCCGCGGTATTGGTCGACCCCGTTTTGAAGAATTCCGATTTAATTCAGGAAAATTTCAGAAAATCATAGAAAATCCAAAATATTGGAAAACAATGTTCGAAACTGAAATCGATCAAATCAGAATAGCAGAAATACCAAATCAAGCAATACTCTAGGATCGGGCTCCGGGTTCAGACTAGCGCTGACTCCGAGTCTACGAATCCCAATCCAAGACAAAACAATCGTATAAATAATTCATAAAGCAAAACAAATATAGGAAGTAAATCGAAAATACGATCGAGAAATACGAATACGCAACTAAGTACGTATTCCGGGAGCGGGGTGTTACATTCCATCCACCTTACAAAAAAATTGCGTCCTCGCAATTTCGATAAGGGGTAGAATGAACACAAAAAGATAGGAATGAGGATTATGCCAATCAAGATATGAATAACTGTGAGCTGTTCTCCCAAATCGACTGAACGGTAAGCTCAGGACTGAGACATCTCTGCCCTTCTGCCATATATATACATCCTCCTCTGACGGTGCCGTAATAATACTGATCTGATGTCTGCTTATAAATGAACATTGCCAGAACTTCAAAAGACTAACCCATTCAGAATAATATAAAGTGAGCTGACTTGGTGAGATAATCAATAATACTTCAATCATACTGTGAATCAAAGCTGATGAAATTCATAGAAATCCGTAGCGCTGAAATCCATAATATAATACAAAACCCTGCATAGCATGATGTTGTCCTTGATAAAGAGTCTGCAGTAGAATTTCTAATGTGCTGCACGCATACTAATTCCGAGAATAGACCAGAATACCTAAGGTAAAGAAAACTCTGATAATACTGAGCATGAACCAAGAAGACCGATAATTAAGAATTCTTCTGCATACTGGGCGTTGCTAACTCTGAAAAGACATAACCAAGAATATAGAATAACCCTGAAGAATTCTAAATACTGACTTCTGAATGATAACCCGACTGCAGAAGAAACATGTAGAGATATCTTAGCAATGCAAGATTGGTCGAATGGATCATTGACAAGGATCATGGCGATGGCTCAGATACAGCGATAAAACCATGTTCAGCGGATCCATGAAAGCACGCTAGGCAGAAGAAATCCGAGGAACGGGCTAGAGTGCTAAGCACTGAAGGACTAGCCACGGCAAAGCAAGCCTAGGTGAAGCTATCGCGTAACACAGCTCAGGTGTTAAGCATTAGGGTGCAGCGAAGCTAATGCTCTGCGAGGCTCGCACTTGGCGAAGCTCACGCGGCGAAGCCAGCGCGTAACACAACGCTAAATGCTGAGCACCAGGGTGCAGCGAAGCTCACACCCGGTTAGGTTCACGTGTGACTAGAACACGACCCTCACTTGGCGAGGCTAGCGGAGTCTATGGTCCACCAAATCACTAAAGACTGCCAGAAGTCCTGATTCTAAAATACTGTTATATACTGACACTCCTCATGTAATGATACAGTCTATCTGATTATATAAGCGATGACTAGTCCACTTGATGTACTAGTCTCCCATGATGTATCCATAAATACAAGAATATAATGCGAGGCCGAAGATCTGTCCAATATAAAACAATGTGATGTACCAGAGTCAAGAATGCTAGAACATAATGAGAGCGAACCACACCTGCCCTGTTGTTACCCTCACTAGTCTACGCATATCTTATGTTGGCATAAAGATTACTAAAATCAGAATAGTAAAAATAGAAGAGATAGAAGTCATGAAATAGGGAGGTAGACACGGACGGACAAGGATTGGTGACGATAGTATAAAGAGATGGATATGATATAAAGAATCTACCAACTCCGGACATGCTAAAAATGGGGAAAAATAGTTACGGTCGGTACCAGGCTCCTTTTTCAGATATTGAGCATCCTTTCCTGTTCTCACTCCATCAGTATCCTGTCTTCCTCTTCAGTTAGATTATATGTTTGCCTCCTCCTACCATGTGCCCTAACTCTTGGTCTCTTTTGTGTATGACTCTATGCTTGATGCTGGGGATGGAGCGAGATTATTCTGCCGTAGGTCCTGGATTCTCTCCCAATGGTGATATTGGATGAATTGGTCTGTTCGGTGTAATGTTCTCTGCTTCCTTGAACAGACAGTCACTTTTCAACTAATCTCCGACTCGTATACGACATAATTCATAACCTTTCTGCGGTTGCGTTGTAGGTGCCTGGCTTCAGACAATACCCACACGTCATATGTTGAGGGCAAGTTTGAGGGATGGCTCAGCCAGTGGGGCATCCAGAGGCCTGTCTGAGCCTTCACTTCCATCAAATAAGAAGGTCTCTTCACCAACTTCATCTGCATCTCATCCTGATCTTCCTTCTCCGGGTCCATTCTACCTCCCAGATGATGACAAAAAAACTTGAGAATACTTCTTGGGCTGCTTGGGAATAAGAGACATCTTGATCCTCATCTTCATTTCTCACTAAAATATTACTTGCTCGGCTCTCCTTGTCAGCCACCATGTAAAATACCGACCGACCATGCCTTAGGAATCTTGCAGTGTACTTATTTACAATTCAATCTCTTACTGCAATTTGATAAATCATCCTTTCATTTCTTTCTGAGCTATTACAGAGAAGAATCTTCTCATAGAAATCCTTCGAGAACTGGTCCCCAGTGATGGGCTTTTCCTGTCTCGCTGCTTTCGCCAACCACCACGTTCTGGCCATATCTTTCAACTGAATCTTGGTCATTTTCACTTGGTTCTCGTCAGGGATTCGAGTTGCCTTCAGGAGATCGTCATGTTTACCAGCCACTGCTATGCATCTAGGGCTCCTCCATGCTTGAAAAGATTGCCGGCTATAATTTTCTGAAATTCGACATGTTGCCTGGCTTCTGTTCCCGAGTGCAACCAATGATTCTTGGTGCGGGACTTTCGTCTGTTCTTGTTAGTTTTTTCATCATATTTTGTAGGAATTATCAACACTTCCTCCATTAGGGCCATTCTAAGAAGAATCAGAACCGTTATGATTTTCCCGTCTTTTCATGTACGAGTTGGTCTAAGAATAATGAGAAACTGAAGTATGAAAGGATGGGAGAACTTCAGGATTCAAAGGCAAGATTGTCAAGAGAGAATGGATAACTTTGTACTTGTAGTTGGATTGTATAACCAAGACTCATGCATTCCAGTTGCAAATTTCTTTACCATTAATTTGCCGACTAGTTGTACTGAAGATGTGAGAGCCTAGGCTCTGATACCACCCTGTAACGCCCAATCCGGCGGGTACGGAGACGTTACTGCGACGTATATACGCAGGTCAGAAATACCCCTCACGTATATACGCTAAGCATCAGTACAGGTAAGAATCAGAGTACGGAAGCACGTGGTGCATTATACATTCCAACACATGAGTACAGTTACAAAGCTATCACAGGAAATGATCCAATATTACAAGAATATTACATCACCAATATGGCGCAATTGCGAGAATACAAGAAGATGTACAAGTATGGACAGTACAAAAGATGGCTCAGAGTCAGAGCAGAAGAACTCTAGAGTCGCACAAGGGGGCATGAAGGATGGGGCTCTGGATGGTCTACTAGAGATCCACGCTACCGCTGCGTCACTCTGATCAACAAACCTCAAAGGTTGTACCCAGTGGTTAGGGTACCTGCAGAGAAAGTGTTAGTTCCAGATAAAAATACATA